>JAIRCJ010001054.1:412014-430620 GCA_020883675.1 Bruguiera gymnorhiza | reverse complement strand
ATGACTTAAAATTTTGCTTCTTTCTTAATTGTTTCCTTGCCTCAATGCAATTTGAAATGATTTATATAATTTTTGTTATCAAACATATTACTTGGGAAAAAGAAAAAGCGATGGACTCTAATAAGAAATATCCCTACTCCTATCTATAAATATATGCTTGATACAACATTGAAAATTTAGATTGCTATTTATAATATGCATCTAGTAAAGTGTATTTTATACAATTCAGTTCATTACTTGTATTTATGTTCAATTAAAATATTCAAATATTATATTTTCTCAGCAATCAAATACCAATGACATTACCAACAAATTTAAAAATCAAAATATATTGTGTTTTTGTAATTGTAGAATTTTAAAGTCTGCTAGGGATAAATGTCTTGTCGATAATCTGATAATCTGTTGACTTAAAATTTTGCTTCTTTCTTAATTGTTTCCTTTGCCTCAATGCAATTGAAATGATTTATATAATTTTTGTTATCAAACATATTACTTGGGAAAAAGAAAAAGTGATGGACTCTAATAAGAAATATCCCTACTCCCATCTATAAATATATGCTTGATACAACATTGAAGTTTCAGATTGCTATTTCTAATATGCATTAGTAAAGTGTATTTTATACATTCGGTTCATTACTTGTATTTTTGTTCAATTAAAATATTCAAATATTATATTTTTCTCAGGCAATCAAATACAATAACATTACCAACAAACTTAAAAATTGAAATATTGCGTTTTTGCAATTGTAGAATTTTAAAGTCTGCTAAGGATAAATGTCTTGTCGATAATCTGATAATCTACTGACTTAAAATTTTGCTTCTTTCTTATTGTTTTCTTTGCCTCAATGAAATTTGAAATAATTTGTATAATTTTTGTTATCAAACATATTACTTGGGAAAAAGAAAAAGCGATGGACTCTAATAAGAAATATCCCTACTCCCATCAATAGATATATCCTTGATACAACATTGAAACTTCAGATTGCTTTTAGTAATATGCATCCAGTAAAGTGTATTTCATACAATTCCGTTCATTACTTGTATTTTTGTTCAATTAAAATATTCAAATATTATATTTTTCTCAGCAATCAAATACAATGACATTACCAACAAATTTAAAAATTGAAATATTGCATTTTGACAATTTTAGAATTTTAAAGTCTGCTTGGGATAAATGTCTTGTCAATAATCTGTTGACTTAAAATTTTGAAACTTTCATAATTGTCTTCTTTGCCTCAACGCAATTTGAAATGATTTATACAATTTTTGTTATCAAACATACTACTTATGAAAAAGTAAAAGCAATGGACTTTAATAACAAGTTTCCCCACTCCCATCTATAGATATATCCTGTATACAACATTGAAGCTTCAGATTGCTATTTATAATATTCATGCAGTAAAGTGTATTTTATACAATTGGGTCCGTTACTTGTATTTTTGTTCAGTTAAAATATTCAAATATTATATTTTTCTCAGCAATCAAATGCAACGACATTAACAACAAATTGAAAAATTGAAATATTGCGTTTTTGCAATTTTAGAATTTGAAAGTCTGCTAGGGATAAATGTCTTGTCAATAATCTGTTGACTTAAAATTATGGAACTTTCTTAATTGTTACATTTGCCTCAATGCAATTTGAAATGATTTATATAATTTTTCTTATCAAACATATTACTTATGAAAAAGTAAAAGCAATAGACTCTAATAAGAAGTTTCCCCACTCCCATCTATAGATATATCCTGGATACAACATTAAAGCTTCATATTGCTATTTATAATATTCATCCAGTAAATTGTATTTTATACAATTGGGTCCATTACTTATATTTTTGTTCAAAATAAATATTCAAATATTATAATTTTCTCAGTAATCAAACGCAACGACATTACCAACAAATACAAAAATCGAAATATTGCGTTTTTGCGATTTTAGAATTTTAAAGTCTGTCAGGGATAAATGTCTTGTCAATAATCTGTTGACTTAAAATTTTGCAACCTTCTTAATTGTCTCATTTCCCTCAATGCAATTTGAAATGATTTATATAATTTTTGTTATCAAACATATTACTTGTGGAAAAGAAAAAAGCAATGGACTCTAATAAGAAATTTCCCTACTCCTATCTATATATATATACTTCATACAACATTGAAACATCAGATTGCTATTTATAATATGCATCCGGTAAAGTGTATTTTATACAATTGGGTTCATTACTTGTATTTTTGTTCTATTAAAATATTCAAATATTATATTTGTTTCAACAATTAAATGCAACAACATTACCAACAAATTTAAAGATCGAAATATTATGTTTTAGCCATTTTAGAATTTTATGGAACTTTCTTAATTGTCACATTTGCCTCAATGTAATTTGAAATAATTTATATAATTTTTGTTATCAAACATATTACTTATGAAAAAGTAAAAGCAATGGACTCTAATAAGAAGTTTCTCCACTCCCATCTATAGATATATCCTGGATACAACATTAAAGCTTCATATTGCTATTTATAATATTCATCCAGTAAATTGTATTTTATACAATTGGGTCCATTACTTGTATTTTTGTTCAAAATAAATATTCAAATATTATAATTTTCTCTGCAATCAAACGCAGCGACATTACCAACAAATACAAAAATTGAAATATTACATTTTTGTGATTTTAGAATTTTAAAGTCTGCCAGGGATAAATGTCTTGTCAATAATCTGTTGACTTAAAATTTTGCAACCTTCTTAATTGTCTCCTTTCCCTCAATGCAATTTGAAATGATTTATATAATTTTTGTTATCAAACATATTACTTGTAAAAAAGAAAAAGCAAAGGACTCTAATAAGAAGTTTCCCTACTCCCATCTATTGATATATGCTTGATACAACATTAAAATTTCATATTGCTATTTATAATATTCATCCAATAAAATTTATTTTATAAAATTGGGTTCATTGTATTTTTGCTCAATTAAATTATTCAGATATTATATTTTTCTCAGCAATTAAATGCAACGACATTAACAACAAATTTAAAAATTGAAATATTGCAGTTTTTCAATTTTAGAATTTTAATGTCTGTTAGGGATAAATGTCTTGTGAATAATTTGTTGACTTAAAATTTTGCAACTTTCTTAATTGTCTCCATTGCCTCAATGCAATTCGAAATGATTTATAAAGTTTTTCTTTTCAACCATATTACTTAAAAAAAGTAAAAGTAGTGGACTTGAATAAGAAGTTTCCCCACTCCCATTAACTGATATATTCTTGATGCAGCATCGAAGTTTAAGATTGCTATTTATAATACTTATCCAGTAAAGTGTATTTTATACAATTGGGTCCATTACTTGTATTTTTGTTGAAAATAAATATTCAAATATTATAATTTTCTCAGCAATCAAACGCAACGACATTACCAACAAATACAAAATTGAAATATTGTGTTTTTGCGATTTTAGAATTTTAAACTCTGCTAAGGATAAAAGTCTTGTCAATAATTTGTTGACTTAAAATTTTGCAACGTTCTTAATTTTCTCCTTTGCCACAATGCAATTTGAAATGATTTATATAATTTTTTTATCAAACATATTACTTATAAAAAAGAAAATGCAATGGACTCTAATAAGATGTTTCCCTACTCTCATCTATAGATATATGCTCCATACAACATTTAAGCTTGAAATTGCAATTTATAATATGCATCCAGTAAAGTGTATTTCATACAATTGGGTTCATTACTTGTATTTTTGTTGAATTCAAATATTCAAATATTATATTTTTCTTAACAGTCAACTGCAACGATATTACCACCAAATTTAAAAATCAAAATATTGTGTTTTTGTGATTTTAGAATTTTAAAGTCTACTAGGAATAAATGTCATATCAATAATCAGTTGACTTAAAATTTTGCAACTTTCTTAATTATCTCCATTGCCTCAATGCAATTCGAAATGATTTATAAAGTTTTTCTTTTCAAACATATTACTTAAAAAAGTAAAAGTAATGGACTTGAATAAAAAGTTTACCCACACCCATCTATTGATATATGCTTGAAACAACATTGAAGTTTCAGATTGCTATTTATAATATTCATCCAATAAAGTGTATTCCATACAATTGGGTCCATTACTTGTATTTTTGTTCAATTAAAATATTCAAATATTATATTTTTCATTGCAATCAAATGCAACGACATTAACAATAAGTTTAAAAATCAAAATATTGCGTTTTTGTAATTTTAGATTTTTTAAGTTTGCTACGGATAAATATCTTATCAATAATCTGTTGACTTAAAATTTTGCAACTATCTTAATTTTCTCATTTGCCTCAATGCAATTTGAAATGATTTATATAATTTTTGTTACCAAATATAACACTTATGAAAAAGTAAAAGCAATGGACTCTAATAAGAAGTTTCCCCACGCCCATCTTTAGATATTAGCTTGATACAACATTGAAACTTCAGATTGCAATTTATAATATTCATCCAATAAAGTGTATTTTATACAATTGGGTCCATTACCTGTATTTTTGTTCAATTAAAATATTCAAATATTATATTTTTCTTTGCAATCAAATGCAACGACATTAACAATAAGTTTAAAAATCAAAATATTTTGTTTTTGCAATTTTAGATTTTTAGAGTTTGCTAGGAATAAATATCTTATCAATAATCTGTTGACTTAAAATTTTGCAACTATCTTACTTTTCTCATTTGCCTCAATGCAATTTGAAATGATTTATATAATTTTTGTTACCAAATATAACACTTATGAAAAAGTAAAAGCAATGGACTCTAATAAGAAGTTTCCCCACTCTCATCTTTAGATATATGCTTGATACAACAGTGAAGCTTTAGATTGCTATTTATAATATTCATCCAATAAAGTGTATTTTATACAATTGGATCCATTACTTGTATGTTTGTTCAATTAAAATATTCAAATATTATATTTTTCTTTGCAATCAAATCCAACGATATGAACAATAATTTTAAAAATCAAAATGTTGCGTTTTTGCAATTTTAGATTTTTAGAGTTTGCTGGGGATAAATATCTTCTCAATAATCTGTTGACTTGAAATTTTGCAACTATCCTAATTTTCCCATTTGCCTTAATGCAATTTGAAAGGATTTATATAATTTTTGTTACCAAATATAACACTTATGAAAAAGTAAAAGCAATGGACTCTAATAAGAAGTTTCCCCACTCCCAACTTTAGATATTAGCTTGATACAACATTGAAACCTCATATTGCTATTTATAATATTCATCCAATAAAGTGTATTTTATATAATTGGATCCATTACTTGTATTTTTGTTCAATTAAAATATTCAAATATTACATTTTTCTTTGCAATCAAATGCAACGATATGAACAATAAGTTTAAAAATCAAAATATTGTGTTTTAGCAATTTTAGACTTTTAGAGTTTGCTAGGGATAAATATCTTCTCAATAATCTGTTGACTTGAAATTTTGCAACTATCTTAATTTTCTCATTTGCCTCAATGCAATTTGAAATGATTTATATAATTTTTGTTACCCAATATAACACTTATGAAAAAGTAAAAGCAATGGATTCTAATAAGATGTTTCCCCACTCCCATCTTTAGATATATCCTTGATACAACAGTCAAGCTTTAGATTGCTATTTATAATATTCATCCAATAAAGTGTATTTTATACAATTGGATCCATTACTTGTATGTTTGTTCAATTAAAATATTCAAATATTATATTTTTCTTTGCAATCAAATGCAACGATATGAACAATAAGTTTACAAACCAAATGTTGGGTTTTTGCAATTTTAGATTTTTAGAGTTTGCTAGGGATAAATATCTTCTCAATAATCTGTTGACTTAAAATTTTGCAACTATCTTACTTTTCTCATTTGCCTCAATGCAATTTGAAATGATTTATATAATTTTTGTTACCAAATATAACACTTATGAAAAGGTAAAAGCAATGGACTCTAATAAGAAGTTCCCCACTCTCATCTTTAGATACATGCTTGATACAACAGTGAAGCTTTAGATTGCTATTTATAATATTCATCCAATAAAGTGTATTTTATACAATTGGATCCATTACTTGTATGTTTGTTCAATTAAAATATTCAAATATTATATTTTTCTTTGCAATCAAATGCAACGATATGAACAATAAGTTTAAAAATCAAAATGTTGCGTTTTTGCAATTTTAGATTTTTAGAATTTGCTAGGGATAAATATTTTATCAATAATCTGTTGACTTAAAATTTTGCAACTATCTTACTTTTCTCATTTGCCTCAATGCAATTTGAAATGATTTATATAATTTTTGTTACCAAATATAACACTTATGAAAAAGTAAAAGCAATGGACTCTAATAAGAAGTTTCCCCACTCTCATCTTTAGATATATGCTTGATACAACAGTGAAGCTTTAGATTGCTATTTATAATATTCATCCAATAAAGTGTATTTTATACAATTGGATCCATTACTTGTATGTTTGTTCAATTAAAATATTCAAATATTATATTTTTCTTTGCAATCAAATCCAACGATATGAACAATAATTTTAAAAATCAAAATGTTGCGTTTTTGCAATTTTAGATTTTTAGAGTTTGCTGGGGATAAATATCTTCTCAATAATCTGTTGACTTGAAATTTTGCAACTATCCTAATTTTCTCATTTGCCTTAACGCAATTTGAAAGGATTTATATAATTTTTGTTACCAAATATAACACTTATGAAAAAGTAAAAGCAATGGACTCTAATAAGAAGTTTCCCCACTCCCAGCTTTAGATATTAGCTTGATACAACATTGAAACTTCAGATTGCTGTTTATAATATTCATCCAGTAAAGTGTATTTTATACATTTGGATCCATACTTGTATGTTTGTTCAATTAAAATATTCAAATATTATATTTTTCTTTGCAATCAAATGCAACGATATGAACAATAAGTTTAAAAATCAAAATGTTGCGTTTTTGCAATTTTAGATTTTTAGAGTTTGCTAGGGATAAATATCTTCTCAATAATCTGTTGACTTGAAATTTTGCAACTATCTTAATTTTCTCATTTGCCTCAATGCAATTTGAAATGATTTATATAATTTTTGTTACCCAATATAACACTTATGAAAAAGTAAAAGCAATGGATTCTAATAAGATGTTTCCCCACTCCCATCTTTAGATATATGCTTGATACAACAGTGAAGCTTTAGATTGCTATTTATAATATTCATCCAATAAAGTGTATTTTATACAATTGGATCCATTACTTGTATGTTTGTTCAATTAAAATATTCAAATATTATATTTTTCTTTGCAATCAAATGCAACGATATGAACAATAAGTTTACAAATCAAAATGTTGTGTTTTTGCAAGTTTAGATTTTTAGAGTTTGCTAGGGATAAATATCTTCTCAATAATCTGTTGACTTAAAATTTTGCAACTATCTTACTTTTCTCATTTGCCTCAATGCAATTTGAAATGATTTATATAATTTTTGTTACCAAATATAACACTTATGAAAAGGTAAAAGCAATGGACTCTAATAAGAAGTTTCCCCACTCTCATCTTTAGATACATGCTTGATACAATAGTGAAGCTTTAGATTGCTATTTATAATATTCATCCAATAAAGTGTATTTTATACAATTGGATCCATTACTTGTATGTTTGTTCAATTAAAATATTCAAATATTACATTTTTCTTTGCAATCAAATGCAACGATATGAACAATAAGTTTAAAAATCAAAATGTTGCGTTTTTGCAATTTTAGATTTTTAGAATTTGCTAGGGATAAATATTTTATCAATAATCTGTTGACTTAAAATTTTGCAACTATCTTACTTTTCTCATTTGCCTCAATGCAATTTGAAATGATTTATATAATTTTTGTTACCAAATATAACACTTATGAAAAGTAAAAGCAATGGACTCTAATAAGAAGTTTCCCCACTCTCATCTTTAGATATATGCTTGATACAACAGTGAAGCTTTAGATTGCTATTTATAATATTCATCCAATAAAATGTTTTTTATACAATTGGATCCATTACTTGTATGTTTGTTCAATTAAAATATTCAAATATTATATTTTTCTTTGCAATCAAATCCAACGATATGAACAATAATTTTAAAAATCAAAATGTTGCGTTTTTGCAATTTTAGATTTTTAGAGTTTGCTGGGGATAAATATCTTCTCAATAATCTGTTGACTTGAAATTTTGCAACTATCCTAATTTTCTCATTTGCCTTAATGCAATTTGAAAGGATTTATATAATTTTTGTTGCCAAATATAACACTTATGAAAAAGTAAAAGCAATGGACTCTAATAAGAAGTTTCCCCACTCCCACCTGTAGATATATGCTTGATACAACAATGAAGCTTCAGATTGCTATTTATAATATTCATCCAATAAAGTGTATTTTATACAATTGGGTCCATTACTTGTATTTTTGTTCAATTAAAATATTCAAATATTATATTTTTCTCTGCAATCAAATGCAACGCATTAACAATAAGTTTAAAAATCAAAATGTTGTGTTTTTGCAATTTTAGATTTTTAGAGTTTGCTCGGGATAAATATCTTATCAATAATCTGTTGACTTAAAATTTTGCAACTATCTTACTTTTCTCATTTGCCTCAATGCAATTTGAAATGATTTATATAATTTTTGTTACCAAATATAACACTTATGAAAAAGGAAAGGCAATGGACTCTAATAAGAAGTTTCCCCACTCTCATCTTTAGTTATATGCTTGATACAACAGTGAAGCTTCAGATTGCTATTTATAATATTCATCCAATAAAGTGTATTTTATACATTAGGGTCCATTACTTGTATGTTTGTTCAATTAAAATATTCAAATATTATATTTTTCTTTGCAATCAAATGCAATGACATGAACAATAAGTTTCAAAATCAAAATATTGTGTTTTTGCAAATTTAGATTTTTAGAGTTTACTAGGGATAAATATCTTCTCAATAATCTGTTGACTTGAAATTTTGCAACTATCTTAATTTTCTCATTTGCCTCAATGCAATTTGAAATGATTTATATAATTTTTGTTACCAAATATAACATTTATGAAAAAGTAAAAGCAATGGACTCTAATAAGAAGTTTCGCCACTCCCATCATTAGATATATGCTTGATACAACATTGAAGCTTCAGATTGCTATTTATAATATTCATGTAATAAAGTGTATTTTATACAATTGGGTCCATTACTTGTATTTTTGTTCAATTAAAATATTCAAATATTATATTTTTCTCTGCGATCAAATGCAACGACATTAACAATAAGTTTAAAAATCAAAATATTGTGTTTTTGCAATTTTTGAGTTTTATAGTTTGCTGGGGATAAATATCTTATCAATAATCTATTGAGTTAAAATTTTGCAACTATCTTAATTTTCTCATTTCCCTCAATGCAATGTGGAAGGATTTATATAATTTTTGTTACCAAATATAACACTTATGAAAAAGTAAAAGCAATGGACACTAATAAGAAGTTTCCCTACTCCCATCTTTAGATATATGCTTGGTACAACATTGAAGTTTCAGATTGCTATTTATAATATTCATCCAATAAAGTGTATTTTATAGAATTGGGTCCATTACTTGTATTTTTGTTCTATTAAAATATTCAAATATTATATTTTTCTCTACAATCAAATGCAATGACATTAACAATAAGTTTAAAAATCAAAATATTGTGTTTTTGCAATTTTTGATTTTTAGATTTTGCTTTTAGATTTTGCTAGGGATAAATATCTTATCAATAATCTATTGACTTAAAATTTTGCAACTATCTTAATTTTCTCATTTGCCTCAATGCAATTTGAAATGATTTATATAATTTTTGTTACCAAATATAACACTTATGAAAAAGTAAAAGCAATGGACTCTAATAAGAAGTTTCCCCACTCTCATCTTTAGATATATGCTTGATACAACATTGAAGTTTCAGATTGCTATTTATAATATTCATCCAATAAAGTGGATTTTATACAATTAGGTCCATTACTTGTATTTTTGTTCAATTAAAATATTCAAATATTATATTTTTCTTTGCAATCAATGCAACGAACATTAACAATACGTTTAAAATCAAAATATTTGTGTTTTGCAATTTTAGATTTTTAGAGTTTGCTAGGGATAAATATCTTATCAATANGGATAAATGTCTTGTCAATAATCTGTTGACTTAAAATTTTGCAACTTTCTTAATTATCTCCTTTGCCTCAATGCAATTCGAACAGATTTGTAAAGTTTTTCTTTTCAAACATATTACTTAAAACAAGTAAAAGTAATGGACTCTAATAAGAAGTTTCCCTACTCTCATCTATAGATATATGGTTGATACAACATTTAAGCATCAAATTGCTACTTATAATATTCATGTAAGAAAGTGTATTTTATACAATTGGGTCCATTACTCGTATTTTTGTTGAATTAAAATATTCAAATATTATATTTTTCTCAGCAATCAAATGCAACGACATTAACAACAAATTTAAAAATCAAAATATTGCGTTTTTGCAATTTTAGAATTTTAAAGTCTAGTAGGGTTAAATATCTTGTCAATAATTTGTTGGCTCAAAATTTTGCAACTTTCACAATTTTCTCATTTGCCTCAATGCAATTAGAAATGATTTATATAATTTTTGCTATCAAACTTATCACTTATGAAAAAGTAAAAGCAATGGACTCTAATAAGAAGTTTCCCCACTCCCATTTATAGATATATGCGTGATACAACATTAAAGTTTTAGATTGTTCTTTATAATATTGATCTAATAAAGTGTATTTTATACAATTGGGTCCATTATTTGTATTTTTGTTCAGTTAAAATATTTAAGTATTATATTTTTCTCAACAATCAAATGCAACGACGTTAACAACAAATTTAAAAATCAAAATTTTGCGTTTTTGCAATTTTAGAATTTTAAAGTCTGCTAGAGATAAATATCTTGTCAATAATCTGTTGACTTAAAATTTTGCAACTTTCTTAATTTTCTCATTTGGCTCAATGCAATTTGAAATGATTTATATAATTTTTGTTATCAAACATATCACTTATGAAAAAGTAAAAGCAATGAACTCTAATAAGAAGTTTCCCCACTCCCATCTATAGATATATGCTTTATACAACATTGAAGCATCGAATTGTTATTTATAATATTCATCCAATAAAGTGTATTTATACAATTGGGTCCATTACCTGTATTTTGTTGAATTAAAATATTCAAATATTATATTTTTCTCAGCAATAAAGTGCAATGACATTAACAACAAATTTAAAAATCAAAATATTGTGTTTGTGCAATTTTAGAATTTTAAAGTCTACTAGGGATAAATGCTTTGTCAATAATCTGTTGACTCAAAATTTTGCAACTTCTTAATTGTCTCCTTTGCCTTAATGCAATTTGAAATTATTTATATAATTTTTGTTTTCAAACAAATTACTTAAGAAAAAGTAAAAGCAAGGGACTTTAATAAGAAGTTTCTCCACTCCCATCTATAGATATATGCTTGATACAACATTGAACTTCTGATTGCTATTTATAATATCCTTCCAGTAAAGTATATTTTATACAATTGAGTCCATTACTTGTATTTTTGTTCAATTAACATATTCAAATATTATATTTTCTCAGCAATAAAGTGCAATGACATTAACAACAAATTTAAAAATCAAAATATTGCATTTTTTCAATTTTAAAGTCTACTAGAGATAAATGCATTGTCAATAATCTGTTGAATTAAAATTTTTCAATTTTCTTAATTGCCTCATTTGCCTCAATGCAATTTGAAATGATTTATATCATTTTTCTTATCAATATATTAGCTACGAAAAGCAAAAACAACGGACTCTAATAAGAAGTTTCCCCACTCCCATCTAAAGATATAAGCTTGATACAACATTAAAACTTCAGATTGTTTATTTATAATATTCATCCGCTAAAGTGTATTTTATACAATTGAGTCCATTACTTGCATTTTTGTTTAATTAAAATATTCAAATATTATATTTTTCAGATAAATCAAAATCAACGACATTAATAATAAATCTAAAAATCCAAATATTGCATTTTTGCAATTATAGAATTTTTGAGGTTTGCTAGGGATAGATGTATTGTCAATAATTTGTTGAATTAAAATTTTGTAATTATCATAATTGTCTCCTTTGCCTCAATACAATTCAAAATGATTTATATATTTTTTGTTTTCAAACATATTACTTAAGAAAAAGCAAAAGTAATGGACTTTAATATGAAGTTTCCCTAGTCCCATCTAGAGATATATCTTTGATACAACATTGAAACTCCAGATTGCTATTTATAATATTGATCCACTAAAGTATATTTTATACAATTGAGTCCATTACTTGTATTTTTGTCCATTGAAAATATTCAAATATTATATTTTTCTGACCAATCAAATGCAATGACATTGACAATAAACTTAAAAATAAAAATGTTGCATTTTTGCAATTTTAGAATTTTAAAGTCTGCTTGGTATAAATGCATTGTCAATAATCTGTTGAATGAAAATTTTGTAATTTTCTTAATTACCTCCTCTGCCTCAATGCAATTTTAAATGATTTATATAATTTTTGTTATCAACATATCACTTGTGAAAAAGCAAAAGCAATGGACTCTAATATGATGTTGCCCCACTCCCATCTAGAGATATATGTTTGACACAACATTGAAATTTCATATTGTTATTTATAATATTTATCCACAAAAGCGTATTTTATAAAATTAAGTCCATTACTTGTGTTTTTTTTTCAATTAAAATATTCAAATATTATATTTTCTCAGCAATCAAATGCAACGATATTAACAATAAATTTGAAAATCAAGATATTGCATTTTTGCAATTTTAGAATTTTAAAGTCTGTTAGGTATAAATGCATTGTCAATAATCTGTTGAATTAAAATTTTTTAATTTTCTTAATTGTCCCTTTTGCCTCAATACAATGCAAAATGTTTATATAATATTTGTTTTCAAAACATATTATTTAAGAAAAAGTAAAAGTAATGGACTCTAATAAGAAATTTCCCCACTCCTATCTAGAGTTATATATTTGATCCAACATTGAAACTTCCCGATTGCTATTTATAATATTCATCCACTAAAGTGTATTTTATAAAATTCAGTCCATTACTTGCATTTTTTTTCAATTAAAATATTCAAATATTATATTTTTCTAACCAATCAAATGCAACAAAATTGACAATAAATTAAAAAATCCAAATATAACATGTTCACAATTTTAGAATTTTAAAAGTCTGCTAGGGATAAAAGCATTGTCAATAATCTGTTGAATTAGAATTTTGCAATTTTCTTAACTGTCTCCTTCGTCTCAATGCAATTCGAAAATGATTTATATAATATATATTTTCAAACATATTACTTAAAGAAAAGCAAAAGTGATGGACTCTAATAAGAAGTTTCCTCACTCACATCTAGAGATATATACTTAATATAACATTGAAACTTCAAATTACTATTTATAATATTCATCCACTAAAGTGTATTTTATACAATTCAGTTCATTCCATGTATTTTTTGTTCAATAAAAATATTCAAATATTATATTTTCTGACCAATCAAATGCAACAACATTGACAATAAATTTAAAAATCAAAATATTGCATTTTTGCAATTTTAAAATTTTAAAATCTGCTAGGTAAAAATGCATTATCAATAATCTGTTGAATTAAAATTTTGCAATTTTCTTAATTGTCTCCTTTGCCTCAATGCAATTCGGAATGATTTATAGAATTTTGTTATCAAACATATTACTTATGAAAAGTAAAAGCAATGGACTCTAATAAGACGTTTCCCTAATCCCATCTATAAATATATGCTTGATACAACATTGAAGTTTCAGATTGCTATTTATAATATTCATCCAATAAAGTGTATTTTATAAAATTGAGTCCATTACTTGTATTTTTGTTCAATTAAGATATTCAAATATTATATTTTTTTTCAGCAATCAAATGCAACGACCATTAACAACAAATTTAAAAATCAAAATATTGCGTTTTTGCAATTTTAGAATTTTAAAATCTACTAGGGATAAATGGATTGTTAATAATCTTTTGAATTAAAATTTTGCAATTTCTTAATTACCTCCTTTGCCTCAATGCAATTTGAAATGATTTATATAATTTTTGTTATTAAACATATTACTTATGAAAAAGTAAAAGCAATGGACTCTAATAAGAAGTTTCCCCACTCCCATCTAAAGATATTAGCTTGCTACAACATTGAAGCTTCAAATTGCTATTTATAATATTCATCCACTAAAGTGAATTTTATACAATCGAGTCCATTACTTCTATTTTTTATTGAATTTACATATTCAAATATTATATTTTCTCAATAATCAAATGCAACCATATTAACAATAAATTTAAAAATCAAAATTTTGCATTTTTGCAATTTTACAATTTTATAGTTTGCTAAAAGATAAAAGTATTGTCAATAATTTGTTCAATTAAAATTTTGAAATTTTCTTAATTGTCTTATTTGCCTCAATGCAATTCGAAATTATTTATATAATTTTTCTTTTCAAACAAATTATTTAATTTAAAGAAAAAGCAAAAGTAAGGGACCCTAATAAGAAGTTTCCCCACTCCCATTTAGATATATATGCATGATACAACATTGAAGTTTCAAATTGCTATTTATAATATTCATCCACAAAGCATATTTTATAGAATTAAGTCCATTACTTGTATTTCTTTTAATTAAAATATTTAAATATTATATTTTCTCAGCAATCAAATGTAAGGACATTAACAATAAATTTAAAAATCAAAATATTTAATTTTAGTAATTTTAGAATTTTAGTCTGTTAAGGATAAATACATTGTCAATAATTTATGGATTAAAATTTTGCAATTTTCTTAATTGTCCCCTTTGCCTCAATGCAATTCGAAATGATTGATATAATTTTTGTTTTCAAACATATTACTTAAGAAAAGCAAAGTAATGCACTCTAATAAGAAGTCTCCCTACTCCTATCTAGAGATATATGCTTGATACAACATTGCAACTTTAGATTGTTATTTATAATATTCATTCCTAAGAGTGTATTTTATAGAATTGAGTCCATTACTTGTATTTTTTTCAATTCAAATATTCAAATATTATATCTTTCTAAGCAATCAAATGCAATGATATTAATAATAAATTTAAAAATCCAAATATTGCATGTTCGCAATTTTAGAATTTTAAAGTCAGGTAGGGATAAATGCATTGTCAATAATCTGCTGAACTAGAATTTTGCAATTTTCTTAACTGTCTCCTTCGTCTCAATGCAATTCAAAATGATTTATATAATTTATGTTTTCAAACATATTACTTAAGCAAAAGCAAAAGTAATGGACTTTAATAAGAAGCTTCCCCACTCACATCTAGAGATATATGCTTAATAAAACATTGAAACTTTAGATTGTTATTTATAATATCCATCGACAAAAGTGTATTTTATGCAATTGAGTCCATTACTTGTATTTTTTTTTCCATTAAAATATTCAAATATTATATTTTTCCGACCAATCAAATGCAACGACATTAACAACAAATTTAAAAATCAAAATATTGCATTTGTGCAATTTTAGAATTTTAAAGTCTGCTAGGGATAAATGCATTGTTAATAATTTGTTGAATTAAAATTTTGCAATTTTCTTAATTGTCACCTTTGCCTCAATGCAATTTGAAATGATTTATATAATTTTTGTTTTCAAACATGTTACTTAAAAAAAAAGCAAAAGTAATGCACTCTAATAAGAAGTTTCCCCACTCCTATTTAGAGATATAGGCTTGATACAACATTAAAATTTCAGATTGCTATTTATAATATTCATCCACAAAAGCGTATTTTATAGAATTGACTCCATTACTTGTATTTTTTTTTCAAATTAAAATATTCAAATATTATATTTTCTCAGCAATCAAATATAAGGACATTAACAATAAATTTAAAAATCAAAATATTGCATATTTGTAATTTAGAATTTTAGTCTATTAGAAATAAATGCATTGTCAATAATCTACTGAATTAGAATTTTGCAATTTTCTTAATTGTCTCCTTCGTCTCAATGCAATTCAAAATGATTTCTATAATTTATGTTTTCAAACATATTATTTAAGCAAAAGCAAAAGTTAATGAACTCTAATAAGAAGTTTCTCCAATCTTATCTATAGATATATGCTTAATACAACTTTGAAACTTCAGATTGCTATTTATATTATTCATCGACAAAAGTGTATTTATACAATTAGGTCCATTACTTAATTACCTCTTTTGTCTTAATGCAATTTGAAATGATTTATATAATTTTTGTTATCAAACATATTACTTATGAAAAAGTAAAAGCAATGGATTCTAATAAGAAGTTTCCCCACTCCTATCTAAAGATATTAGCTTGATACAAAAATGGAATATTCATCCACTAAAGTGAATTTTATACAATTAAGTCCATTACTTGTATTTTTATTGAATTAACATATTCAAATATTATATTTCTCAACAATAAATGTAACAACATTAATAAAAAATTTAAAAATCAAAATTTTGCATTTTGAAATTTTAGAATTTTAAAGTTTACTAAGGATAAAGTATTATCAATAATTTGTTCAATTGAAATTTTACAATTTTCTTAATTATCTCATTTGCCTCAATGCAATTCAAATTATTTATGTAATTTTTGTTTTCAAACAAATTACTTAAGAAAAGCAAAAGTAATACATTCTAATAAGAAGTTTCCCCACCCATATCTAGAGATATATACTTGATACAACATCGAAACTTCAGATTGCTATTTTTCAATTCAAATCTTCAAATATTATATTTTTCTAACCAATCAATGCAACGATATTAATAATAAATTTAAAAATCCAAATATTACATGTTCATAATTTTAGAATTTTAAAATCTACTAGGGATAAATGCATTGTCAATAATTTGTTAAATTAAAATTTTGCAACTTTCCTAATTGTCTCCTTCACCTCAATGCAATTTGAAATGATTTATATAATTTTTGTTATCAAACATATTACTTATGAAAAAGTAAAAGGAATGGACTCTAATAAAAAGTTTCTCCACTCCCCATCTATAGATATATGCTTGATACAACATTAAAACTTCAGATTGCTATTTATAATATTCATCCAGTAAAGTGTATTTTATATAATTGGGTCTATTACTTGTATTTTTCTTCAATTAAAATATTCAAATATTATATTTTTCTCAGTAATCAAATGCAACAACATTAACAACAAATTTAAAAATCAAAATATTGTGTTTTTGCAATTTAGAATTTTAAAGATTGCTAGGGATAAATGTCTTGTCAATATTATATTTTCTCAGCAATCAAATGCAACGACATTAACAATAAATTTTAAAATCAAATTTGGCATTTTTGCAATTTCAGAATTTTAAAGTTGCTAAGGATAAAAGTATTGTCAATAATTTGTTTAATTAAAATTTTAGAATTTTCTTAATTGTTTCATTTGCCTCAATGCAATTCAAAATTATTTATATAATTTTTGTTTTCAAACAAATTACTTTTAAGAACAAAGCAAAAAAGTAAAGGACTCAAAAAGAAGTTTCCCCACTGCCATCTAAGATATATATGCATGATACAACATTGAAATTTCAGTGCTATTATAATATTCATCCACTAAAGTGTATTTGTATACAATTGAGTCCTATTACTTGTATTTTTCTTCAATTAAAATATTCAAATATATTATTTTTCTTAGCAATCAAATGCAACGACATTAACACAAATTTAAAATCAAAATATTGCATTTTTTGTAATTTTAGAATTTTAAAGTCTGCTAGGGATAAATGCATTGTCAATAATCTGTTGAATTAAAATTTTGCAATTTTCTTAACTGTCTCCTACGCCTCAATGCAATTTGAAATGATTCATATAGTTTTTCTTTTCAAACATATTACTAGGAAAAAGCAAAAGTAATGAATTCTAATAAGAAGTTTCCCCGCTTCCAATCTATCGATATATGCTTGAACAACATTAAACCTTTAGATGCTATTTTATAATAGTCATCCAGTGCAGTGTATTTTATACAATTGGGTTATTACTTGTATTTTTGTTCATTAAAATATTCAAATATTATATTTTTCTCAACAATCAAATGCAACGACATTAACAACAAATTTAAAAATCAAAATATGCATTTTTGCAATTTTAGAATATCTAAAGTCTGCTAGGGATAATGTCTCGTAATAATCTGTTGAATTAAAATTTTGCAATTTTCTTCATTGCCTCCTTTGCCTCAATGCAATTTGAAATGATTTATATAATTTTTGTTATCAAACATATTTCTTATGAAAAAGCAAAAGTAAGGACTCTAATAAGAGTTTCCCCACCCTATATAAGATATAAGCTTGAATACAACATTAAATCTTCAAATTTTTTTTATAATATTCATCCACTAAAGTGTATTTTAAACAATTGAGTCCATTACTTATATTTTTGTTCAATGAACATATTCAATATTATATTTTTCTCAAGAATCAAATGGAATGACATTAACAATAAATTTAAAAAT
>JAIRCJ010001054.1:335171-411290 GCA_020883675.1 Bruguiera gymnorhiza | reverse complement strand
TAAAGTGTATTTTATACAATTGGGTCCATTACTTGTATTTTTGATTAATTAAAATATTCTAATATTATATTTTTTTCTCGGCAATCAAATGCAACGACATTAACGACAAATTTAAAAATTGAAATATTTCGTTTGAGTAATTTTTGAATTTTAAAGTCTGTCAGGGATAAAAGTCTTGTCAATAATCTATTGAGTTAAAATTGTGCAACTTTCTTAATTGTCTCATTTCCCGCAATGTTATTCGAAATGATTTATCTAGTTTTTCTTTTCAAACATATTACTTTAAAAAGTAAAAGTAATGGGACTCTAAAAGAAGTTTCTCCACTCCCATCGATAGATATATGCTTGATACAACATTGAATCTTCAGAATTGCTTTATAATATTCATCCAGTAAAGTGTATTTATATACAATTAGGTCCATTACTTGTATTTTTCTTCACTAAATATTCAAATATTATATTTTTCTCAGTAATCAAATGCAACGACATTAACAACAAATTAAAAATCGAAATATTGCGTTTGTGCAATTTTAGAATTTTAAAGTCTGCTAAGGATAAATGTCTTGTCAATAACCTATTGACTTAAAATTTTGCAACTTTCTTAATTGTCTCCTTTACCTCAATGCAATTTGACATGATTTATATAATTTTTGTTATCAAAAATATTACTTACAAAAAAGTAAAAGTAATGGACTCTAATAAGAAGTTTCCCCACTCCCATCTATAGATATATGCTTGTTAGAACATTGAATCTTCAGATTGTTTTTTATAATATTCATCCAGTAAAGTGTATTTTATACAATTGGGTCCATTACTTGTATTTTTGTTGAATTAAAATATTGAAATATTATATTTTTCTCAACAATCAAATGCAACGACATTAACGACAAATTTAAAAATCGAAATAATGCGTTTGTGCAATTTTAGAATTTTAAAGTCTTCTAAGGATAAATGTCTTGTCAATAATCTGTTGACTTAAAATTGTGCAACTTTCTTCATTGTCTCATTTCTCGCCATGCAATTTGAAGTGATTTATTTAGTTTTTCTTTTCAAACATATTACTTTAAAAAAGTAAAAGTAATGGACTCTAATAAAAAGTTTCCCCACTCCCATCTATAGATATATGCTTGATATAACAATGAAGCTTCAGATTGCTATTTATAATATTCATCCAGTAAAGTGTATTTTATACAATTAGGTCCATTACTTGTATTTTTGTTCAATTAAAATATTCAAAATATTAAATCGAAATATTTTGTTTTTGCAATTTTAGAATTTTAAAGTCTATTAGGGATAAATGTATTGTCAATAACCTGTTCACTTAAAATTTTGCAACTTTCTTAATTGTCTCCATTGCCTCAATGCAATTTGAATTAATTTATAAAGTTTTTCTTTTCAAACATATTACTTAAAAAAAGTAAAAGTAATGGACTATAATAAGAAGTTTCTCCACTCTCATCTATAGATATATGCTTGATACAATATCAAAGCTGTAGATTCCTATTTATAATATTAATCAAGTGTATTTTATACAATTAGGTCCATTACTTGTATTTTTCTTGAATTAAAATATTCAAATATTTTATTTTTCTCAGCAATCAAATGCAACGACATTAACAACAAATTTAAAAATCGAAATATTGTGTTTATGCAATTTTAGAATTTTAAAGTCTGCTAGGGATAAATGTCTTGTCAATAACCTGTTGACTTAAAATTTTGCGACTTTCTTAATTGTCTCCTTTGCCTCAATGCAATTTGAAATTATTTATATAATTTTTGTTATCAAATATATTACTTATGAACAAGTAAAAGTGATGGACTCTAATAAGAAGTTTCTCCACTCCCATCTATAGATATATGCTTCATACAACATCGAAGCTGCAGTTTCCTATTTATAATATTAATCGAGTAAAGTGTATTTTATACAATTGGGTCCATTACTTGTATTTTTGTTCAATTAAAAGATTCAAATATTATTTTTTTCTCAGTAATCGGATGCAACGACTTTACCAAATATTTTAAAAATCAAAATATTACATTTTTGCAATTTTAGAATTTTAAAGTTTGCTAGGAATAAATGTCTTGTCAATAATATGTTGACTTAAAATTCTGCAACCTTCTTAATTGTCTCATTTGCCTCAATGCAATTTGAAATGACTTATATAATTTTTGTTATCAAACATATTACTTATGAAAAAGTGAAAGCAATGGACTCTAATAAGAAGTTTCCCCACACCCATCTATAGATATATGCTTGATACAATATTGAAATTTTTGATTGCTATTTATAACATTCATCTAGTATAGTGTATTTTATACAATTGGGTCCATTACTTGTATTTTTTATCAATTAAAATATTTTAATATTATATTTTTCTCGGCAATCAAATGCAACGACATTAGCAACAAATTTAAAAATCGAAATATTACATTTTTGCAATTTTCGAATTTTACAGTCTGCTAGGGATAAATGTATTGTCAATAACCTATTGACTTAAAATTTTGCAACTTTCTTAATTGTCTCCATTGCCTTAATGCAATTTGAATTGATTAACAAAGTTTTTCTTTTCAAACATATTACTTAAAAAAAGTAAAACTAATGGACTATAATAAGAAGTTTCTCCACTCTCATCTATAGATATATGCTTGATACAATATCAAAGCTGTAGATTCCTATTTATAATATTAATCAAGTGTATTTTATACAATTAGGTCCATTACTTGTATTTTTCTTGAATTAAAATATTAAAATATTATATTTTTCTCAACAACCAAATGCAACGACATTAACAACAAATTTAAAAATCGAAATATTGCGTTTATGCAATTTTAGAATTTTAAAGTCTGCTAGGGATAAATGTGTTGTCAATAACCTGTTGACTTAAAATTTTGCGACTTTCTTAATTGTCTCCTTTGCCCCAATGCAATTTGAAATGATTTATATAATTTTTGTTATCAAATATATTACTTATGGACAAGTAAAAGTAATGGACTCTAATAAGAAGTTTCTCCACTCCCATCTATAGATATATGCTTGATACAACATCGAAGCTGCAGTTTCCTATTTATAATATTGATCGAGTAAAGTGTATTTTATACAATTGTGTCCATTACTTGTATTTTTGTTCAATTAAAAGATTCAAATATTATTTTTTTCTCAGTAATCGGATGCAACGACTTTACCAAATATTTTAAAAATCAAAATATTGCATTTTTGCAATCTTAGAATTTTAAAGTCTGCTAGGAATAAATGTCTTGTCAATAATCTGTTGACTTAAAATTCTGCAACCTTCTTAATTGTCTTATTTGCCTCAATGCAATTTGAAATGACTTATATAATTTTTGTTATCAAACATATTACTTATGAAAAAGTTAAAGCAATGGACTCTAATAAGAAGTTTCCCCACACCCATCTATAGATATATGCTTGATACAATATTGAAATTTCTGATTGTTATTTATAACATTCATCTAGTATGGTGTATTTTATACAATTGGGTCCATTAATTGTATTTTTTATCAATTAAAATATTTTAATATTATATTTTTCTCGGCAATTAAATGCAACGACATTAGCAACAAATTCAAAAATCGAAATATTGCATTTTTGCAATTTTAGAATTTTACAGTCTGCTAGGGATAAATGTATTGTCAATAACCTGTTGACTTAAAATTTTGCAACTTTCTTAATTGTCTCCATTGCCACATTGCAATTTGAATCGATTTATAAAGTTTTTCTTTTCAAACATATTACTTAAAAGAAGTAAAAGTAATGGACTATAATAAGAAGTTTCTCCACTCTCATCTATAGATATATGCTTGATACAATATCAAAGCTGCAGATTCCTATTTATAATATTAATTAAGTGTATTTTATACAATTAGGTCCATTACTTGTATTTTTCTTGAATTAAAATATTCAAATATTATATTTTTCTCAACAACCAAATGCAACGACATTAACAACAAATTTAAAAATCGAAATATTGCGTTTATGCAATTTTAGAATTTTAAAGTCTGCTAGGGATAAATGTCTTGTCAATAACCTGTTGACTTAAAATTTTGCGACTTTCTTAATTGTCTCCTTTGCCTCAATGCAATTTGAAATGATTTATATAATTTTTGTTATCAAATATATTACTTATGGACAAGTAAAAGTAATGGACTCTAATAAGAAGTTTCCCCACTCCCATCTATAGATATATGCTTGTTAGAACATTGAATCTTCAGATTGTTTTTTATAATATTCATCCAGTAAAGTGTATTTTATACAATTGGGTCCATTACTTGTATTTTTGCTTAATTAAAATATTCAAATATTATATTATTCTCAGAAATCAAATGCAACGAAATTAATGACAAATTTAAAAATCGAAATATTGCATTTTTGCAATTTTAGAATTTTAAAGTCTGCTAGGGATAAATGTCTTCTCAATAATCTGTTAACTTAAAATTTTGCAACTTTCTTAATTGTCTCTTTTCCCGCAATGCAATTCAAAATGATTTATTTAGTTTTTCTTTTCAAACATATTACTTTAAAAAAGTAAAAGTAATGGACTTCAATAAGAACTTTCCCCACTCCTGTCTATAGATATATGCTTGATACAACATTGAAGCTTCAGATTGCTATTTACAATATTCGTCCACTAAAGTGTATTTTATACAACTGGGTCCATTACTAGTATTTTTGTTCAATTAAAATATTTAAATATTATATTTTTCTTAGCAATCAAATGCAATAACATTAACGACAAATTTAAAAATCAAAATATTGTGTTTTTGCAAACTTAGAATTTTAAAGTCTACTAAGAATAAATGTCTTGTCAATAATCTGTTTACTTGAAATTCTGCAACCTTTTTAATTTTCTCATTTGCCTCAATGCAATTCGAAATGATTTATATAGTTTTTCTTTCCTAACATATTACATATGAAAAGTAAAAGCAATGGACTCTAATAAGAAGTTTGCCCACTCCCATCTATAGATATATGCTCGATACAACATTGAATCTTCATATTGTTATTTATAATATTCATCCAGTAAAGTGTATTTTATACAATTAGGTCCATTACTTGTATTTTTGTTCAATTAAAATATTCAAATATTATATTTTTCTCAGCAATCAAATGCAACGACATTAACGACAAATCTGAAAGTCAAAATATTGCATTTTTGCAATTTTAGAATTTTAAAGTATGCTAAGGATAAATGTCTTGTCAATAATCTATTGACTTAAAATTTTGCAACTTTCTTAATTATCTCCTTTGCCTCAATGCAATTTGAAATGATTTATATAATTTTTGTTATCAAACATATTACGTGTGAAATAGAAAAAGCAATGGACTCTAATAAGAAGTTTCCCTACTCCCTTCTATAGATATATGCTTCATACAACATTGAAACTTTAGATTGCTATTTATAATATGCATCCAGTAAAATGTATTTTATACAATTGGATCTATTATTTGAATTTTTGTTGAATTAAAATATTCAAATATTATATTTATCTCAGCAATCAAATGCAACGACATTACCAACAAACTTAAAAATCAAAATATTGCATTTTTCCAATCTTAGAATTTTAAAGTTTGCTAGGAATAAATGTCTTGTCAGTAATCTGTTGACTTAAAATTCTGCAACCTTCTTATTTGTCTCATTTGCCTCAATGCAATTCGAAATGATTTATATAGTTTTTTTTTTCAAACATATTACTTCTGAAAAAGTAAAAGCAATGGACTCTAATAAGAAGTTTACCTACTCCCATCTATAGATATATGCTTCATACAACATTGAAACTTTAGATTGCTATTTATTATATCCATCCAGTAAAGTGTATTTTATACATTTGGGTCCATTATTTCTATTTTTGTTCAATTAAAATATTCAAATATTATATTCTTCTCAGCAATCAAATCCAATGATATTAACAACAAATTTAAAAATCAAAATATTGCCTTTTTGCAGTTTTAGAATTTTAAATTCTACTAGGGATAAATGTCTTGTCAATAATCTGTTAACTTAAAATTTTGCAACTTTCTTAATTGTCTCCATTGCCTCAATGCAATTTGAATTGATTTATAAAGTTTTTCTTTTCAAACATATTACTTTAAAAAAGTAAAAGTAATGGACTATAATAAGAAGTTTCCCCACTCCCATCTATAGATATATGCTTGATACAACATTGAAACTTCATATTGGTATTTATAATATTGATTCAGTAAGGAGTATTTTCTACAATTGAGTCCATTATTTGTATTTTTGTTCAATTAAAATATTCAAATATTATATTTTTCTTTGTAATGAAATGCAACGACATTAACAACAAATATAAAAATCAAAATATTGCATTTTTGCAATTTTAGGATTTGAAACTCTGCTAGAGATAATTGTCTTGTCAATAATTTGTTGACTTAAAATTTTGCAACTTTCTTAATTGTCTCCTTTGCCTCAATGCAATTCGAACTAATTTGTATAGTTTTTCTTTTCAAACATATTACATAGAAAAAGAAAAAGTAATGGAATCTAATAAGAAGTTTCCCCACTCCCATCTATCGATATATGCTTGATACAACATTGAAGTTTCAGCTTGCTATTTACAATATTCATCCAGTAAAGTGTATTTTATAAAATTGGGTCCATTACTTGTATATTTGTTCAATTAAAATATTCAAATATTATATTTTTCTGACCAATCAAATGCAACAACATTAGCAACAAATTTAAAAATCCAAATATTACGTTTTTGCAATTATAGGATTTGAAAGTCTGCTAGGGATAATTGTCTCGTCAATAATTTGTTAACTTAAAATTTTGCAACTTTCTTAATTGTCTCCTTCGCCTCAATGCAATTCGAACTGATTTGTATAGTTTTTCTTTTCAAACATATTACTTAAAAAGAGTAAAAGTAATGGACTCTAATAAGAAGATTCCCTACTCCCATATATAGATATATGCTTGATACAACATTGAAACTTCAAATTGGTATTTATAAAATTGATCCAATAAAGAGTACTTTCTACAATTGGGTCCATTATTTGTATTTTTGTTCAATTAAAATATTCAAATATTATATTTTTCTCAGTAATGAAATTCAACGACATTAACAACAAATTTAAAAATCAAAATATTGCGTTATTGCAATTTTAGGATTTAAAAGTCTGCTAGGGATAATTGTCTCGTCAATAATCTGTTGACTTAAAATTTTGCAACTTTCTTAATTGTATCTTTTGCCTCAATGCAATTCAAACTAATTTGTATAGTTTTTCTTTTCAAACATATTTCTTAAAAAAGTAAAAGTAATGGACTCTGATAAGAAGTTTCCCCACTCCCATCTATCGATATCTCCTTGATACAACATTGAAGCTTTAGTTTGCTATTTATAATATTGATCCAGTAAAGTGTATCTTATACAATCGGGTCCTTTATTTGTATTTTTGTTCTATTAAAATATTCAAATATTATATTCCTCTCAGTAATCAAATGCAATGACATTAACAACAAATTTAAAAATCAAATATTGTGTTTTTGCAATTTTAGGATTTGAAGGTCTGTTAGGGATAATTGTCTCATCAATAATCTATTAACTGAAAATTTTGCAACTTTCTTAATTGTCTGCTTTGCCTCAATGCAATTCGAACTGATTTGTATAGTTTTTCTTTTCAAACATATTACTTAAAAAAAGTAAAAGTAATGGACTCTGATAAGAAATTTCCCCACTCCCATCTATCGATATCTGCTTGATACAACATTGAAACTTCATATTGCAATTTATAATATTGATCCAGTAAAGTGTATTTTATACAATTGGGTCCATTACTTCTATTTTTGTTCTATTAAAATATTCAAATATTATATTCTTCTCAGCGATCAAATGCAACGACATTAACAACAAATTTTAAAATCAAAATATTGCCTTTTTGCAATTTTAGAATTTTAAAATCTGCTAGGCATAAATGTCTTGTCAATAATATGTTGACTTAAAATTTTGCAACTTTCTTAATTGTCCCCTTTGCCTCAATGCAATTCAAATTGATTTATAATGATTTTCTTTTCAAACATATTACTTAAAAAAAGTAAAAGTAATGGACTCTAATAAAAAGTTTCCCCATTCCCATTTATTGATATCTACTTGATACAACATTGAAGTTTCAGATTGTTATTTATAATATTGATCCAGTAAAGTGTATTTTATACAATTGGGTCCATTACTTCTATTTTTGTTCTATTAAAATATTCAAATATTATATTCTTCTCAGCAATGAAATGTAACGACATTAACAACAAATTTAAAAATCAAAATATTGCCTTTTTGCAATTTTAGAATTTTCAAGTCTGCTAAGCATAAATGTCTTGTCAATAATCTGTTGACTTAAAATTTTGCAACTTTCTTAATTATCCCCTTTGCCTCAATGCAATTCGAATTGATTTATAATGTTTTTCTTTTCAAACATATTACTTAAAAAAGGTAAAAGTAATGGACTCTGATAAGAAGTTTCCCCACTCTCATCTATCGATATCTGCTTGATACAACATTGAAACTTTAGATTGCAATTTATAATATTGATCCAGTAAAGTGTATTTTATACAATTGGGTCCATTACTTCTATTTTTGTTCAATTAAAATATTCAAATATTATATTCTTCTTAGCAATGAAATGCAACGACATTAACAACAAATTTAAAAATCAAAATATTGCCTTTTTGCAATTTTAGAATTTGAAAGTCTGCTAGGGATAATTGTCTTGTCAATAATCTGTTGACTTAAAATTTTTCAACTTTCTTAATTGTCTTCTGTGCCTTAATTCAATTCAAACTGATTTTTATATTTTTTCTCTTTAAACATATTACTTAAAAGAAGTAAAAGTAATGGACTCTAATAAGAAGTTTCCCCACTCCCATCTATAGATATATGCTTGATACAACATTGAAGCTTCAGATTGCTATTTATTATATTCATCCAGTAAAGTGTATTTTACACAATTGGGTCCATTACTTCTATTTTTGTTTCAATTAAAATATTCAAATATTAGATTCTTCTCAGCAATCAAAGGCAACGACATTAACAACAAATTTAATAATCAAAATATTTCCTTTTTGCAATTTTAGAATTTTAAAGTCTACTAGGGATAAATGCATTGCCAATAATTTGTTGAATTAAAATTTTGCAATTTTCTTAACTATCTCCTTCGCCTCAATGCAATTCGAACTGATTTTTATAGTTTTTCTTTTCAAGCATATTACTTAAAAAAGAGTAAAAGTAATGGACTCCAATAAGAAGTTTCCCCACTCCCATCTATAGATAGATGCTTGATACAACATTGAAACTTTAGATTGGTATTTATGATATTGATCTAGTAAAGAGTATTTTATACAATTGGGTCCATTGTTTGTATTTTTGTTCAATTAAAATATTCAAATATTATAATTTTCTCAACAATCAAATGAAACAACATTAACAACAAATTTAAAAATCAAAATATTGCATTTTTGCAATTTTAGGATTTGAAAGTCTACTAGGGATAATTGTCTCGTCAATAATTTGTTGACTTAAAATTTTGCAACTTTCTTAATTGTCTCCTTTGCCTCAATGCAATTTGAACTGATTTGTATAGTTTTTCTTTTCAAACATATTACATAAAGAAAGTAAAAGTAATGGGCTCTAATAAGAAGTTTCCCCACTCCCATCTATCGATATCTACTTGATACAACATTGAAGTTTCAGATTGCTATTTACAATATTCACCCAGTAAAGTGTATTTTATAAAATTGGGTCCATTACTTTATTTTTGTTCAATTAAAATATTCAAATATTATATTTTTCTGACCAATCAAATGCAACGACATTAATAATAAATTTAGAAATCCAAATATTGCGTTTTCGCAATTTTAGAATTTTAAAGTCTGTTAGGGATAAATGCATTGCCAATAATCAGTTGAATTAAAATTTTGCAATATTCTTAACTGTCTCTTTCGCCTAAAATGCAATTCGAACTGATTTTTAGAGTTTTTCTTTTCAAACGTATTACTTAAAGCAAGTAAAAGTATTGGACACTAATAAGAATTTTCCCCACTCCTATCTATAGATATATGCTTGATATAACTTTAAAGTTTCAGATTGCTATTTATAATATTCATCCAACAAAGTTATTTTATACTATTGGGTTCATTACTTCAATTTTTGTTCAATTAAAATATTCAAATATTATATTATTCTCAGTAATCAAAGGCAACAACATTAACAACAAATTTAAAAATCAAAATATTGGGATTTTGCAATTTTTAGAATTTTAAAGTCTGCTAGGCATAAATGTCTTGTCAATAATATGTTGACTTAAAATTTTGCAACTTTCTTAATTGTCTCCTTTGCCTCAATGCAATTCGAATTGATTTTTATAGTTTTTTTTTTCAAACATATTACTTAAAAAAAGTAAAAGTAATGGACCCTAATAAGAAGTTTTCCCCACTCCCATCTATCGATATATGCTTGATACAACATTGAAGTTTCATATTGCTATTTATAATATTCATCCAGTAAAGTGTATTTAATACAATTGGGTCCATTACTTGTATTTTTATTCAATTAAAATATTCCAATATTATAATTTTCTCAGCAATCAAATGCAACTGCATTAACATCATATTTAAAAGTCAAAATATTGGGGTTTTTGCAATTCTAGAATTTTAAAGTTTGCTAAGGATAAATGTCTTGTCAATAATCCGTTGACTTAAAATTTTGCAACTTTCTTAATTGTCTCCTTTGCCTCAATGCAATTAGAAATTATATATATAATTTTTGTTGTCAAACATATCACTTTATGAAAAAGTAAAAGCGATGGACTCTAATAAGAGGTTTCCCACTCCCATCTATAGATATATGCTTTGATACAACAATGGAGTTTTAGATTGCTATTTATCATATCCATCCAGTAAAGTGTATTTTGTACAATTCGGTCTATTATTTGTATTTTTGTTCAACTAAAATATTAAAATATTATATTTTTCTCAGCAATCAAACGCAACGACATTAACATCATATTTAAAAATCAAAATATTGGGTTTTTGCAATTTTAGAATTTTAAAGTCTGCTAGGGATAAATGTCTTGTCAATAATCCGTTGACTTAAAATTTTGCAACNTCAACAATCAAATGAAACAACATTAACAACAAATTTTAAAAATCAAAATATTGCATTTTGCAATTTTAGGATTTTGAAAGTCTACTAGGGATAATTGTCTCGTCAATAATTTGTTGACTTAAATTTTGCAACTTTCTTAATTGTCTCCTTGCCTCAATGCAATTTGAACTGATTTGTATAGTTTTTCTTTTCAAACATATTACATAAAGAAAGTAAAAGTAATGGGCTCTAATAAGAAGTTTCCCCACTCCCATCTATCGATATCTACTTGATACAACATTGAAGTTTCAGATTGCTATTTACAATATTCACCCAGTAAAGTGTATTTTATAAAATTGGGTCCATTACTTTATTTTTGTTCAATTAAAATATTCAAATATTATATTTTTCTGACCAATCAAATGCAACGACATTAATAATAAATTTAGAAATCCAAATATTGCGTTTTCGCAATTTTAGAATTTTAAAGTCTGTTAGGGATAAATGCATTGCCAATAATCAGTTGAATTAAAATTTTGCAATATTCTTAACTGTCTCTTTCGCCTAAATGCAATTCGAACTGATTTTTAGAGTTTTTCTTTTCAAACGTATTACTTAAAGCAAGTAAAAGTATTGGACACTAATAAGAATTTTCCCCACTCCTATCTATAGATATATGCTTGATATAACTTTAAAGTTTCAGATTGCTATTTATAATATTCATCCAACAAAGTTATTTTATACTATTGGGTTCATTACTTCAATTTTTGTTCAATTAAAATATTCAAATATTATATTATTCTCAGTAATCAAAGGCAACAACATTAACAACAAATTTAAAAATCAAAATATTGGGATTTTGCAATTTTAGAATTTTAAAGTCTGCTAGGCATAAATGTCTTGTCAATAATATGTTGACTTAAAATTTTGCAACTTTCTTAATTGTCTCCTTTGCCTCAATGCAATTCGAATTGATTTTTATAGTTTTTTTTTTCAAACATATTACTTAAAAAAAGTAAAAGTAATGGACCCTAATAAGAAGTTTCCCCACTCCCATCTATCGATATATGCTTGATACAACATTGAAGTTTCATATTGCTATTTATAATATTCATCCAGTAAAGTGTATTTAATACAATTGGGTCCATTACTTGTATTTTATTCAATTAAAATATTCCAATATTATAATTTTCTCAGCAATCAAATGCAACTGCATTAACATCATATTTAAAAGTCAAAATATTGGGTTTTTGCAATTCTAGAATTTTAAAGTTTGCTAAGGATAAATGTCTTGTCAATAATCCGTTGACTTAAAATTTTGCAACTTTCTTAATTGTCTCCTTTGCCTCAATGCAATTAGAAATTATATATATAATTTTTGTTGTCAAACATATCACTTATGAAAAAGTAAAAGCGATGGACTCTAATAAGAGGTTTCCCCACTCCCATCTATAGATATATGCTTGATACAACAATGGAGTTTTAGATTGCTATTTATCATATCCATCCAGTAAAGTGTATTTTGTACAATTCGGTCTATTATTTGTATTTTTGTTCAACTAAAATATTAAAATATTATATTTTTCTCAGCAATCAAACGCAACGACATTAACATCATATTTAAAAATCAAAATATTGGGTTTTTGCAATTCTAGAATTTTAAAGTCTGCTAGGGATAAATGTCTTGTCAATAATCCGTTGACTTAAAATTTTGCAACTTTCTTAATTGTCTCCTTTGCCTTAATGCAATTCGAACTAATTTATAAAGTTTTTCTTTTCAAAAATATTACTTCAAAAAAGTTAAAGTAATGGACTCTAATAAGAAGTTTCCCTATGCCCATTAATAGATATATGCTTGATACAACATTGAAACTTCAAATTGCTATTTACAATATTCATCCAATATAGTGTATTTTATACAATTGGGTCCATTACTTGCATTTTTGTTCAATTAAAATATTCAAATATTATATTTTTCTCAGCAATCAAATGTAACGACATTCACAACAAATTTAAAAATCATAATATTGCGTTTTTGCAAATTTAGAATTTTAAAGTCTGCTAGGGATAAATGTCGTCTCAATAATCGGTCGATTTAAAATTTTGGAACTTTCTTAATTGTCTATTTTGCCTCAATGTTATTCGTATTGATTTATAAAATTTTTCTTTTTAAACATATTACTTAAAAAAAGTAAAAGTCATGGACTCTAATAAGAAGTTTCCCCACTCCCAACCTTAGATATATACTTGATACAACATTGAAGCATCTGATTGCTATTTATAATATTCTTAAAATAAAGTGTATTTTATACAATTCAGTCCATTACTTGTATTTTTATTCAATTAAAATATTCAAATATTATATTTTCTCAGCAATTAAATGCAATGAGATTAACAACAAATTTAAAAATCAAAATATGGCGTTTTTTCAATTTTAAAATTTTAAGGTCTGCTAGGGATAAATATCTTGTCAATAATCTGTTGAATTAAACTTTTGCAACTTTGTTAATTCTCTCATTTGCCTCAATGCAATTTGAAATGATTTATATAATTTTTGTTATCAAACATATCACTCATTAAAAAGTAAAAGTGATGGACTCTAATAAGAGGTTTCCCCACTCCCATCTATATTTATATGCTTGATACAACATTGAAGTTTTAGATTGCTATTTATCATATTCAACCAGTAAAGTGTATTTTATACAATTTGGTCGATTATTTGTATTTTTGTTCAATTATAATATTAAAATATTATATTTTTCTCAGTAATCAAACGCAACGACATTAACATCATATTTAAAAATCAAAATATTGGGTTTTTGCAATTCTAGAATTTTCTTAATTGTCTCCTTTACCTCAATGCAATTCAAACTCATTTATATAGTTTTTCTTTTCAAACATATTACTTAAAAAAAGTAAAAGTAATGGATGCTAATAAGAAATTTCCCCACTCCCATCCTTAGGTATATGCTGGATACAACATTGAATCATCAGATTGTAATTTATAATATTCATCCAATAAAGTATATTTTATACAATTGAGTTCATTACTTGTATTTTTCTTCAATTAAAATATTCAAATATTATATTTTTCTCAACAATCAAATGCAACGACATTAACACCTTATTTAAAAATCAAAATATTGGGTTTTTGCAATTTTAGAATTTTAAAGTCTGCTAGGGATAAATGTCTTCTCAATAATCTGTTGACTTAAAATTTTGCAACTTTCTTATTTTTTTGATTTGCCTCAATGCAATTTGAATTGATTTATATAATTTTTGTTATCAAACATATTACCTATGAAAAAGTAAAAGTAATGGACTCTAATAAGAAGTTTCCCTACTCCTATCTATAGATATATGCTTGATACAACAATGAAGCATCATATTGCTATTTATAATATTGATCCAGTAAAGTGTATTTTATACAATTGGGTCCATTACTTGTATTTTTGTTCAATTAAAATATTCAAATATTATATTTTTCTTAGCAATCAAATGCAACGACATTAGTAACAAATTTAAAAATCAAAATATTGTGTTTTTGCAATTTTAGAATTTTAAAGTCTGCTAAGGATAAATGTCTTGTCAATAATCTGTTGACATAAAATTTTGGAACTTTCTTAATTTTCTCTTTTGCCTCAAGGCAATCCGAATTGATTTATATAGTTTTTCTTTTCAAATTTATAACTTAAAAAAAGTAAATGTAATGGACTCTAATAAGAAGTTTCCCCACTCCCATCTATCGATATATGCTTGATACAACATTGAAGCACTAGATTGCCATTTATAATATTCATCTAGTAAAGTGTATTTTATACAATTGGGTCCATTACATGTATTTTTGTTCAATTAAAATATTCAAATATTATATTTTTCCTACCAATCAAATGCAACGATATTAATAATAAATTTAAAAATCCAAATATTACATTTTTGCAATTTTAGAATTTTAAAGTCTGCTAGGGATAAATGTCTTATCAATAATCTGTTGACTTAAAAATTTGCAACTTTCTTAATTGTCTCCTTTGCCTCAATGCAATTGGAATTGATTTATATAATTTTTCTTTTCAAACATATTACTTAAAAAAAGTAAAACTAATGGACTTTAATAAGAAGTTTCCCCACTCCCATCTATAGATATATGCTTGATACAACATTGAAACATCAGATTGCTATTTATAATATTCGTCCAATAAAATGCATTTTATACAGTTGGGGTCATTACTTGTATTTTTGTTCAATTAAAATATTCAAATATTATATTTTTCTCAGCAATCAAATGCAACGACACGAACAAATCTAAAAATCAAAATATTGGTTTTTTGCAATTTTTGAATTTTAAAATCTACTAGGGATAAATGTCTTGCGAATAATTTGTTATCTTAAAATTTTGCAACTTTCTTAATTTTCTGATTTGCCTCAATGCAATTTGAAATGATTTATATAATTTTTGTTATCAAACATATTACTTATGAAAAAGTAAAAGCAATGGACTCTAATAACAATAGACTCTAATAAGAAGTTTCCTACTCCCATCTATAGATATATGCTTGATACAACATTGAAGCATCAGAATGCTATTTATAATATTCATCCAGTAAAGTGTATTTTATACAATTGGGTCCATTACTTGTATTTTTGTTCAATTAAAATATTCAAATATTGTATTTTTCTCAGCAATCAAATACAACGACAATAACAACAAATTTAAAAAACAAAATATTGTCTTTTTGCAATTTTAGAATTTTAAAGTCTCCTAGGGATAAATGTCTTGTCAATAATCTGTTCCTTCGCCTCAATGCAATTCGAACTGATTTATATAGTTTTTCTTTTCAAACATATTACTTAAAAAAAGTAAAAGTACTAGACACACATAAGAAGTTTCCCCCCTCTCATCTATAGATATATGCTTGCTACAACTTCAATGTTTCAGATTGCTTGTATTTTTGTTCAATTAGAATATTCAAATATTATATTTTTCTCAGCAATCAAATGCAACGATACGAACACAAATTTAAAAAACAAAATATTGGGTTTTTGCAATTTTAGAATTTTAAAATCCACTAGGGATAAATGTCTTGTCAATAATTTATTATCTTAAAATTTTGCAACTTTCTTAATTTTTTGATTTGCCTCAATGCAATTTGAAATGATTTATATAATTTTTGTTATCAAACATTTTACTTATGAAAAAGTAAAAGCAATGGACTCTAATAAGAAGTTTCCCTACTCTCATCTATAGATATATGCTTGATACAAAATTGAAGTATCCGATTGCTATTTATAATATTGATCCAGTAAAGTGTATTTTATATAATTGAGTCCATTACTTTTATTTTTGTTCAATTAAAATATTCAAATATTGTATTTCTCTCAGCAATCAAATGCAACGATATGAAAAACAAATTTAAATATCAAAATATTGGGTTGTTGCAATTTTAGAATTTTAAAATCCACTAGGGATAAATGTCTAGTCAATAATCTGTTATCTTAAAATTTTGCAACTTCCTTAATTTTTTGATTTGCTTCAATGCAATTTGAAATGATTTATAAAATTTTTGTTATCAAACATATTACTTATGAAAAAGTAAAAGCAATGGACTCTTATAAGAAGTTTCTCTACTCCCATCTATAAATATATGCATGATACAACATTAAAGCATCAAATTGCTATTTATAATATTCATCCAGTAAAGTGTATTTTATACAATTGGGTCCATTACTTGTATTTTTGTTCAATTAAAATATTCAAATATTATATTTTTCTTCGCAATCAAATGCAACGACATTAACAACAAATTTCAAAATCAAAATATTGCATTTTTGCAATTTTAGAATTTTAAAGTTTGCTAGGGATAAATATCTTGTCAATAATCTATTGACTTAAAATTTTGCAACTTTTTTAATTTTCTCATTTGCCTCAATGCAATTTCAAAAGATTTATATAATTTTTGTTATCAAACATATCACTTATGAAAAAGTAAAAGCAATGGACTCTAATAAGAAGTTTCCCCTCTCTCATTTATAGATATATACTTGATACAACATTGAAGCTTCAAATTGTTATTTATAATATTGATCTAGTAATGTGTATTTTATACAATTAGGTCGATTATTTGTATTTTAGTTCAATTAAAATATTATATTTTTCTTAGCAATCAAATGCAACGACATTAACATGTTTAAAAATCAAAATATTGGGTTTTTGCAATTTTAGATTTTTAAAGTCTGCTGGTTTAAATGTTTTGTCAATAATCTGTTGACTTAAAATTTTGCAACTTTCTTAATTGTCTCCTTTGCCTCAATGCAATTTGAATTGATTTATATAGTTTTTTTTTCAAAATATTACTTAAAAAAAGTAAAAGTAATGGATTCTAATAAGAAATTTCCCCACTCCCATCCTTACATATATGCTCAACATTAAAGCATTAGATTGCTATTTTTAATATTTATCCAATAAAATGTATTTTATACAATTGGGTCCATTACTTGTATTTTTGTTCAATTAAAATATTGAAATATTATATTTTTCTCAATAATCAAATGCAAGAATTTTAATAACAAATTTAAAATCAAAATATTGTGTTTTTGTAATTTTAGAATTTTAAAGTCTGCTAGGGATAACTATCTTGTCAATGATTAGCTTAAAATTTACAACTTAATTTTCTCATTTGCCTCTAAGCAATTTGAAATGATTTATATAATTTTTGTTATCAAACATATCACTTATGAAAAAGTAAAAGCAATGGACTCTAATAAGAAGTTTCCTACTCTCATCTATAGATATATGCTTGATACAACATTGAAACTTTAGAGTGCAATTTATTAGATTTATCCAGTAAAGTGTATTTTATACAATTGGATCCATTACATGTATTTTTGTTCAATTAAAATTTTCAAATATTATATTTTTCTCAGCAATCAAATGCAACGGCTTTAACAAGAAATATAAAAATCAAAATATTGTGTTTTTCCAATTTTAGAATTTTAAAAGCTACTAAGGATAAATGTCTTGTCAATAATCTGTTGACTGAAAATTTTGGAACTTTTTTAATTCTATCTTTTGCCTCAATGCAATTCGAACTGATTTATTTAGTTTTTCTTTTCAAACTTATTACTTAAAAAAAGAAAAAGTAATGGACTCTAATAAGAAGTTTGCCCACTCCCATCTATCGATATATGCTCCACACAACACTGAAGTTTCAGATTGCTATATACAATATTCATCCAGTATAGTGTATTTTATACAATTGGGTCCATTACTTGTATTTTTGTTTAATTAAAATATTCAAATGTTATATTTTTTTCAGCAATCAAATGCAACGACATTAACAAAAAATTTAAAAATCAAAATGTTGTGTTTTTGCACTTTTAGAATTTTAATGTCTGCTAGGCAAAGATGTCTTGCCAATAATCCGTTGACTTAAAATTTTGCAACTTTCATAATTGTCTCCTTTGCCTCAATGCAATTTGACATGATTTATATAATTTTTTTGTTCAAACATATTGCTTAAAAAAAAGTAAAAGTAATGGATTTTAATGAGAAGTTTGCGCACTCCCATCCTTAGATATATACTTGATACAACATTGAAATATCATATTGATATTTATAATATTCATCCAATAAAGTGTATTTTATATAGTTCGGTCCATTATTTGTATTTTTGTTCAATTAAAATATTCAAATATTATATTTTTCTCAACAATCAAATGCAACGACATTACCAACAAATTTTAAAATCGAAATATTGCATTTTTGCGATTTTAGAATTTTAATGTCTGCTAGGGATAAATGCATTGTCAATAATCTGTTGACTTAAAATTTTGCAACTTTCTTAATTGTCTCATTTGCCTCAATGCAATTCAAAATGATTTATAAGGTTTTTCATTTCAAACATATTACTTAAAAAAAGTAAAGGTAGTGGACTTTAATAAGAAGTTTCCCCACTCCCATCTGTAGATATATGCTTGATACAACATCGAAATTTCAAATTACTATTTATAATATTCATCAAGTAAGGTGTATTTTATACAATTGGGTCCATTACTTGTATTTTTGTTCAATTAAAATATTCAAATATTATATTTTTCTCAACAATCAAATGCAACGACATTACTAACAAATTTTAAAATCGAAATATTGCATTCTTGCGATTTTAGAATTTTAATGTCTACTAGGGATAAATGTCTTCTCAATAATCTGTTGACTTAAAATTTTGCAACTTTCTTAATTGTCTACTTTGCCTCAATGCAATTCGAAATGATTTATAAAGTTTTTCTTTTCAAACATATTACTTAAAAAAAGTAAAAGTAATGGACTTGAATAAGAAGTTTCCCCACTCCCATCTATTGATATATTCTTGATGCAACATCGAAGTTTAAGATTGCTATTTATAATACTTATCCAGTAAAGTGTATTTTATACAATTAGGTCCATTACTTGTATTTTTGTTCAATTAAAATATTCAAATATTATATTTTTTCAAGCAATCAAATGCAACGACATTACCAACAAATTTTAAAATCGAAATATTGCGTTTTTACGATTTTAGAATTTTAATGTCAGCTAGAGATAAATGTCTTCTCAATAATTTGTTGACTTAAAATTTCGCAACTTTCTTAATTGTCTACTTTGCCTCAATGCAATTCGAAATGATTTATAAAGTTTTTCTTTTCAAACATATTACTTAAAAAAAGTAAAAGTAATGCACTTGAATAAGAAGTTTCCCCACTCCCATCTATTGATCTATTCTTGATGCAACATCGAAGTTTAAGATTGCTATTTATAATACTCATCCAGTAAAGTGTATTTTATACAATTGGGTCCATTACTTGTATTTTTGTTCAATTAAAATATTCAAATATTATATTTTTCCAAGCAATCAAATGCAACAACATTACCAACAAATTTAAAAACCGAAATATTGCATTCTTACAATTTTAGAATTTTAAAGTCTATTAGGGATAAATATTTTGTCAATAATCAGTTGACTTAAAATTTTGCAACTTCCTTAATTTTCTCATTTGCCTCAATGCAATTTCAAAAGATTTATATAATTTTTGTTATGAAACAATCACTTATGAAAAAGTAAAGGTAATGGACTATAATCAGAAGTTTCCCCACTCCCGTCTATAGATATATACTTAATACAACATTGAAGCATCAGATTGCTATTTAGAATATTCATCTACTAAAGTGTATTTCATACAATTGGGTCCATTACTTGTATTTTTGTTTAATTAAAATATTCAAATATTGTATTTTTATCAGCAATCAAATGCAACAATATTAAAAACAAATTTAAAAATCAAAATATTGCGTTTTTGCAATTTTTAAATTTTAAAGTCTACTAAGTATAAATATCTTGTCAATAATCTGTTGACTTAAAATTTTGCAACTTTCCTAATTTTCTCATTTGCCTTAATGCAATTTCAAAAGATTTATACAATCTTTGTTATCAAACATATTACTTATGAAAGAGAAAAAGCAATGGACTCTAATAAGAAGTTTCCCCACTCCTATCTATAGATATATACTTGATACAACATTGGAGCTTCAAATTGCTTTTTATAATATTCATCCAATAAAGTGTATTTTATACAATTGGGTCCATTTTTTGCATTTTTGTTCAATTAAAATATCAAAATATTATATTTTTCTCAACAATCAAATGCAACGACACTAACAACAAATTTAAAAATCAAAATGTTGCATTTTTGCAATTTTAGAATTTTAAAGTCTGCTAGGCATAAATCTCTTGCCAATAATCTGTTGACTTAAAATTTTGCAACTTTCTTAATTGTCTCCTTTGTCTCAATGCAATTCAAACTGATTTATATAATTTTTTTCTTCAAACATATTACTTTAAAAAAAGTAAAAGTAATGGATTCTAATAAGAAGTTTCCGCACTTCCATCCTTAGATATATATGCTGGATACAACATTGAAGTATCAGATTGCTATTTATAATATTCATCAAATAAAGTGTATTTTATACAGTTCGGCCCATTACTTGTATTTTTGTTAAATTAAAATATTCAAATATTATATTTCTCTTAGCAATAAAATGGAACGACATTAATAACATATTTAAAAATCAAAATATTGGGTTTTTTGCAATTTTAGAATTTTAAAGTCTGCTAGGGATAAATGTCTTGTCAATAATTCATTGACTTAAAATTTTGGAACTTTTTAATTGTCTCTTTTGCCTCAATGCAATTCAAACTGATTTATATAGTTTTTCTTTCCAAACTTATTACCTCAAAAAACTAAAAGTAATGGACTCCAATAAAAAGTTTCTCCACTCTCATCTATAGATATATGCTTAGTACAACATTGAAGCATCATATTGCTATTTATAATATTCATCCAATAAAAATCAAAATATTGCGTTTTTGCAATTTTAGAATTTTCAAGTTCGCTAGGGATAAATGTCGTCTAAAAAATCTGTTGACTTAAAATTCTGGAACATTCTTAATTGTTTCTTTTACCTCAATGCAATTCGAACTGATGTATATAATTTTTGTTATCAAACATATCACTTATGAAAAATTGAAAGCAATGGACTCCAATAAGAAGTTTCCCCACTCCCATCAATAGATATATGCTTGATACAACATTGAATCTTCAGATTGCTATTTATAATATTCATCCAATAAAGTGTATTTTATACATTTGGGTCCATTATTTGTATTTTTGTTCAATTAAAATATTAAGATATTATATTTTTCTCAGCAATTAAATGCAACGACATTAACAACATATTTAAAAATCAAAATGTTGGGTTTTTGCAAGTTTAGAATTTTAAAGTCTACTAGGGATAAATGTCTTGTCAATAATCTGTTGACTTAAAATTTTGGAACTTTCTTAATTGTCTCTTTTGCCTCAATGCAATCCGAACTGATTTATAAAGTTTTTCTCTTCAAACATATTACTTAAAAAAAAGTAAAAGTAATGGACTCTAATAAGAAGTTTCCCCACTCCCATCTATTGATATATGCTTTATACAACATTGAAGCTTCCGATTGATATTTATAATATTCATCTAGTAAAGTATATTTTATACAATTGGGCCCATTACTTGTATTTTTGTTCAATTAAAATATTCAAATATTATATTTTTCTCAGCAATCAAATGCAACGACATTAACAACAAATTTAAAAATCAAAATATTGCATTTTTGCAATTTTTAGAATTTTAAAATCTGCTAGGGATAAATGAATTGTCAATACTCTGTTGAATTTAAATTTTGCAATTTTCTGAATTGTCTCCTTTGCCTCAACGCAATTTGAAATGATTTATATAATCTTCAGGCAAATTACTTAAGAAAAAGCAAAAGCAATGGACTGTAATAAGAAGGTTCTGCACTCCCATCTAGGGATATATGCTTAACACAACATTGAAACTTGGGATTGCTATTTATAATATTCATCCACTAAAGTGTATTTTATGCAATTGAGTCCATTACTTGTATTTTTGTTCAATTAACATATTCAAATATTATATTTTTCTCACCAATCAAATCAAACGACATTAACAATAAATTTAAAAATCAAAATATTGCATTTTTGCAATTTTTAGAATTTTAAAATCTGCTAGGGATAAATGAATTGTCAATACTCTGTTGAATTTAAATTTTGCAATTTTCTGAATTGTCTCCTTTGCCTCAACGCAATTTGAAATGATTTATATAATCTTCAGGCAAATTACTTAAGAAAAAGCAAAAGCAATGGACTGTAATAAGAAGGTTCTGCACTCCCATCTAGGGATATATGCTTAACACAACATTGAAACTTGGGATTGCTATTTATAATATTCATCCACTAAAGTGTATTTTATGCAATTGAGTCCATTACTTGTATTTTTGTTCAATTAAGATATTCAAATATTGTATTTTTCTCACCAATCAAATCAAACGACATTAACAATAAATTTAAAAATCAAAATATTGCATTTTTGCAATTTTTAGAATTTTAAAATCTGCTAGGGATAAATGAATTGTCAATACTCTGTTGAATTTAAATTTTGCAATTTTCTGAATTGTCTCCTTTGCCTCAACGCAATTTGAAATGATTTATATAATCTTCAGGCAAATTACTTAAGAAAAAGCAAAAGCAATGGACTGTAATAAGAAGGTTCTGCACTCCCATCTAGGGATATATGCTTAACACAACATTGAAACTTGGGATTGCTATTTATAATATTCATCCACTAAAGTGTATTTTATGCAATTGAGTCCATTACTTGTATTTTTGTTCAATTAAGATATTCAAATATTGTATTTTTCTCACCAATCAAATCAAACGACATTAACAATAAATTTAAAAATCAAAATATTGCATTTTTGCAATTTTTAGAATTTTAAAATCTGCTAGGGATAAATGAATTGTCAATACTCTGTTGAATTTAAATTTTGCAATTTTCTTAATTGTCTCCTTTGCCTCAATGCAATTCGAACTAATTTATAAAGTTTTTCTTTTCAAACATATTACTTAAAAAAAGTAAAAGTAATGGACTCTAATAAGAAGTTTCCCCACTCCCATCTATAGATATATGCTTGATACAACATTGAAGCTTCAGATTGCTATTTATAATATTCATCCAATAAAGTGTATTTTATACAATTGGGTCCATTACTTGTATTTTTGTTTAATTAAAATATTCAAATATTATAATTTTTCTCAGCAATCAAATGCAACGACATTAACAACAAATTTAAAAATCAAAATATTGCGTTTGTGCAATTTTAGAATTTTAAATCTGTCAAGGATATATATTTTTGTCATAATCTATTGAGTTAAAATTTTGCAACTTTCTTAATTTTTGCATTTGCCTCAACGCAATTTCAAAATATTTATATAATTTTTGTTATGAAACATATCACTTATGAAAAAGTAAAAGTAATGGACTCAAATAAGAAGTTTCTCCACTCCCATCCTATAGATCTATACTTGATACAACATTAAAGCATCATATTGCTATTTATAATATTCATTCAATAAAGTGTATTTTATACAATTAGGTCCATTACTTGTATTTTTGTTCAATTAAAATATTAAAATGTTATATTTTCTCAGCAATCAAATGCAACAACATTAAACATATTTAAAAATCAAAATATTTTGTTTTTGCAATTTTAGAATTTTAAAGTCTGCTAGAGATAAATGTCTTGTCAATAATCTGTTGACTTAAAATTTTGCAACTTTCTTATTGTCTCCTTTGCCTCAATGCAATTCGAACTAATTTAATTGTTTTTCTTTTCAAACTTATTACCTAAAAAAAGTAAAAGTAATGGACTCTAATAAGAAGTTTCTCCACTCTCATCTATCGATAAATGCTTGATACAACATTGAAGCTTCAGGTTGCTATTTATAATATTCATCTAGTAAAATGTATTTTATACAATTGGGTCGATTACTTGTATTTTTGTTCAATTAAAATATTCAAATATTATATTTTTCCGACCAATCATATTCAATGACATTAACAATAAATTTAAAAATCCAAATATTGCATTTTTGCAATTTTAGAATTTGAAAGTTTGTTAGGGAATAAATGCATTGTCAATAATCTATTGAGTTAAAATTTGCAATTTTCTTAACTGTCTCCTTCGCCTCAATGCAATTCGAACTGATTATATAGTTTTTCTTTTCAAACATATTACTTAAAAAAAAGTAAAAGTAATGGACTCTAACAAGAAGTTTCCCGACTCCCATCTATCGATATATGCTTGATACAACATTGAAGATTCAAATTGTTATTTATAATATTCATTCAATAAAGTGTATTTTATACAATTGGATCTATTACTTGTATTTTTGTTCAATTAAAATATTCAAATATTATATTTTTCTTAGCAATCAAATGCAACGACATTAACAACATATTTAAAAATCAAAATATTGGGTTTTTGAAATTTTGGAATTTTAAAGTCTGCTAGGGATAAAAGCAATTTCAAAAGAATTATATAATTTTTGTTGTCAAACATATTACTTATGAAAAAGTAAAAGCAATGGACTCCAATAAGAAGTTTCCCAACTCTCATCTATGGATATATGCTTGATACAACATTGAATTTTCAAATTGTTATTTATAATATTAATCTAGTAAAGTGTATTTTATACAATTGATTCCATTACTTGTATTTTTGTTCAATTAAAGTATTAAAATATTATGTTTTTCACAGCAATCAAATGCAACGACATTAACAACATATTTAAAAATAAAAATATTTCGTTTTTGTAATTTTAGAATTTTAGAGTCTGCTAGGATAAATGTCTGGTCAATAATCTGTTGACTTAAAATTTTGCTACTTTCTTAATCATCTCATTTGCCTCAATGCAATTTCAAAAGATTTATATAATTTTTGCTATCAAACATATCACTTATGAAAAGTAAACGTAATGGACTCTAATAAGATGTTTCCCCACTCTCATCTATAGATATATGCTTGATACACCGTTGAAGCTTCATATTCCTATTTATGATATTCATATAGTAAAGTGCATTTTATACAATTGGGTCCATTACTTGTATTTTTGTTCAATTAAAATATTCAAATATTATATTCTTCTCAGCATAAAATGCAACGACATTAACAACAAATTTAAAAATCAAAATATTGTGTTTGCAATTTTACAATTTTAAAGTCTGCTAGGGATAAATGTCTTATCAATAATCTGTTAATTTAAAATTTTACAACTTTCTTAATTATTTCCATTGCCTCAATGCAATCTGAACTTTCTTAATTGTCTGCTTGTACAATTGGGTAAAAGTAACGGACTTTAAATTGAAGTTTCCCCACTCCCATTTATCAATATATGCTTGATAAAACATTGAATCTTTAGGTTGGTATTTATAATATTCATCTAGTAAAGTGTATTTTATACAATTGTATTTTTTGTTCAACTAAAATATTCAAATATTATATTTTTCTGACCAATCAAATGCAACGACATTAATAATAAATTTAAAGTTTGTTAGGAATAAATGCATTGTCAATAATCTGTTGAATTAAAATTTTGCAATTTTCTTAACTGTCTCCTTCGCCTCAATGCAATTCAAATTGATTTATATAGTAAAGTGTATTTTATACAATTGCATCCATTTCTTGTATTTTTGTTCAATTAAAATATTGAAATATTATAATTTTCTCAGTAATCAAATGCAATGACATTAACAACAAATTTAAAAATCAAAATATTGCAATTTTGCAATTTTAGAATTTTAAAGTCTGCTAGGGATAAATGTCCTATCAATAATTTGTTGACTTAAAATTTTGCAACTTTCTTAATTGTCTCCTTTGCCACAATGCAATTCGAACTGATTTCCATAGTTATTCTTTTCAAACTTATTACCTAAAAGAAGTAAAAGTAATGGACTCTAATAAGAACTTTCTCCACTCCCATCTATAGATATATACTTGATCCAACAAGGAAGCATCTGATTGCTATTTATAATATTTATCCAAAAAAGTGTATTTTATACAATTGGGTCCTTCACTTGTATTTTTGTTCAATTAAAATATTCAAATATTATATTTTTCTCAACAATTAAATTCAACGACATTAACAACAAATTTAAAATCAAAATATTGTGTTTTTGCAATTTTACAATTTTAAAGTTTGTTAGGGATAATTGTCTTGTCAATAATCTATTAATTTAAAATTTTGTAACTTTTTTAATTATCTCCATTCCCTCAATGCAATTCGAACTGATTTATAAAGTTTTTCTTTTCAAACATATTAGTTAAAAAAAGTAAAAGTAATGGACGCTAATACGGAATTTCCCCACTCCCATCTATAGATATATGCTTGATACAACATTGAAGCATCAGATTGATATTTATAATATTCATCCAACAAAGTGTATTTTATAGAATTGGGTCTATTACTTGTATTTTTGTTCAATTAAAATATTCAAATATTATATTTTTCTCAGCAATCAAATCCACAGCATTAACAACAAATTTAAAAATCAAAATATTGTGTTTTTGCAATTTTAGAATTCTAAACTCTATTAGGGATAAATATTTGGTCAATAATCTGTTAACTTAAAATATTGCAACTTTCTCAATTTTCTCATTTGCCTCAATGCAATTTCAAAAGATTTATATAATTTTTGTTATCAAACATATCACTTATGAAAAAGTAAAGCAATGGACTCTAATGAGAAGTTTCCCCACTCCCATCAATAGATATATGCTTCATACAACATTGAAGTATCAGATTGCTATTTCTAATATTCATCCAATAAAGTGTATTTGATACAATTAGGTCCATTACTTGTATTTTTGTTCAATCAAAATATTCAAATATTATATTTTTCTCAGCTATCAAGTGCACCGACATTAACAACAAATTCAAAAATAAAAATATTGCGTTTTTGCAATTTTAGAATTTTAAACTCTGCTAGAAATAAATATCTCGCAAATAATCTGTTGACTTTAAATTTTGCAACTTTCTCAATTTTCTCATTTGCCTCAATCCAATTTCAAAAAATTTATATAATTTTTGTTATCAAACATATCACTTATGAAAAAGTAAAAGCAATGGACTCTAATAAGAAGTTTCCCCACTCCCATCAATAGATATATGGTTCATACAACATTGAAGCATCAGATTGCTATTTATAATATTCATCCAATAAAGTGTATTTTATACAATTAGATCCATTACTTGTGTTTTTGTTCAATTAAAATATTCAAATATTATATTTTTCTCAACAGTCAAATACAACAGCATTAACAACAAATTTAAAAATCAAAATATTGGGTTTTTACAATTTTAGAATTTTAAACACTGCTAAGGATAAATGTCTTGTACATATTCTGTTGACTTAAAATTTTGGAACTTTCTTAATCGTCTCTTTTGGCTCATTGCAATTCAAATTGATTCTTAGAGTCTTTCTTTTCAAACTTATTACTTAAAAAAAGTAAAAGTAATGGACTCTAATAAGATGTTTCCCCACTCCATTCTATAGATACATGCTTCATACACAATTGATGCTTCAAATTGTTATTTATAATATTGATCCAGTAAAGTGTATTTTATACAATTGGGTCCATTACTTGTATTTTTGTTCAATTAAAATATTCAAATATTATATTTTTCTCAGCAATCAAATGCAACGACATTAACAACTAATTTAAAAATCAAAATATTATGTTTTTGCAATTTTACAATTTTAAAGTCTGTTAGGGATAAATGTCTTGTCAATAATCTGTTGACTTAATTTTGCAACTTTCTTAATTGTCTCCTTTGCCTCAATGCAATTCGAACTGATTTATAAACTTTTTCCTTTCAAACATTTTACTTAAAAAAAGTAAAAGTATTGGACTTTAATATGAAGTTTCCCCACTCCCATCTATAGATATAAGTTTGATACAACATTGAAACTTCAAATTGCAATGTATAATATACATCCAGTAAAGTGTATTTTATACAATTGGGTCCATTACTTGTATTTTTCTTAAAAATAAATATTCAAATAATATATTTTTCTCAGCAATTCAATGCAACAACATTAACAACAACTTTAAAAATCGAAATATTGTGTTTTTGCAATTTTAGAATTTTAAAGTCTGCGAGGGATAAATGTCTTGTCAATAATCTGTTGACTTAAAATTTTGCATCTTTCTTAATTGTCTCCTTTGCCTTAATGTAATTCGAACTGATTTATAAACTTTTTCCTTTCAAACATATTACTTAAAAAAAAGTAAAAGTAATGGACTCTAATACGAAGTTTCCCCACTCCCATCTATAGATATAAGTTTGATACAACATTGAAACTTCAGATTGCTATTTATAATATACATCCAGTAAAGTGTATTTTATACAATTGGGTCCATTACTTGTATTTTTGTTCAATTAAAATATTCAAATATTATATTTTTCTCAACAGTCAAATACAACAGCATTAACAACAAATTTAAAAATCACAATATTGGGTTTTTACAATTTTAGAATTTTAAACACTGCTAGGGATAAATGTCTTGTAAATATTCTGTTGACTTAAAATTTTGGAACTTTCTTAATTGTCTGTTTTCGCTCATTGCAATTCAAACTAATTCTTATAGTTTTTCTTTTCAAACTAATTACTTAAAAAAAGTAAAAGTAATGGACTCTAATATGAAGTTTCCCCACTTCCATCTATAGATATATGCTTGATACAACATTGAAGCATCAGATTGATATTTATAATATTCATCCAACAAAGTGTATTTTATAGAATTGGGTCCATTACTTGTATTTTTGTTCAATTAAAATATTCAAATATTATATTTTTCTCAGCAATCAAATGCAACGACATTAACAACTAATTTAAAAATCAAAATATTGTGTTTTTGCAATTATAGAATTTTAAAGTTTGCTAGAGATAAATGTCTTGTCAATAATATGTTAACTTAAAATTTTGCAACTTTCTTAATTGTCTCCTTTGCCTCAATGTAATTCGAACTGATTTATATAGTTTTTCTTTCTAAACATATTACTTAAAAAAGTAAAAGTAATGGACTCTAATAAGAAATTTCTCCACTCCCATCTATAGATATATGCTTGATACGACATTGAAGCATCAGATTGCTATTTATAATATTAATCCAATAAAGTGTATTTCATACAATTGGGTCCATTACTTGTATTTTTGTTCAATTAAAATATTCAAATATTATATTTTTCTCAGCAATCAAATGCAACGACATTAACAACTAATTTAAATGTTAAAATATTGCGTTTTTGCAATTATAGAATTTTAAAGTCTGTTAGGGATAAATATCTTGTTAATAATCTATTGACTTAAAAATTTGAAACCTTCTTAATTTTCTCATTTGCCTCAATGCAATTTCAAAATATTTATATTATTTTTGTTATCAAACATATCGCTTATGAAAAAGTAAAAACAATGGACTCTAATAAGAAGTTTCTGCACTCCCATTTATAGATAAATGGTTGATACAACTTTGGAGCTTCAGATTGCTATTTATCATATTCATCCAATAAGGTGTATTTTATACAGTTGGGTCCATTACTTGTATTTTTGCTCAATTATAATATTCAAATATTATATTTTTCTCAGCAATCAAATGCAACAACATTAACAAGAAATTTAAAAATCAAAATATTATGTCTTTGCAATTTTTAAATTTTAAATTCTGCTAAAGATAAATGTCTTGTCAATAATTTGTTGACTTAAAATTTTGGAACTTTTTTAATTGTTTCATTTGCCTCAATGCAATTCAAACTAATTTATATAGTTTTTCTTTTCGAACTTATTACTTAAAAAAGGTAAAAGTAATGGACTTTAATATGAACTTTTTCCACTCCCATCTATAGATATATGCTTGATACTACATTGAAGTATCAGATTGCTATTTATAATATTCATCCAATAAAATGTATTTTATACAATTGGGTCCTTTGCTTGTATTTTTGTTCAATTAAAATATTTACATTTTATATTTTTCTCATCAATCAAATGCAATGACATTAACAAGAAATTTAAAAATCAAAATATTGCATTTTTGCAATTTTAGAATTTTAAAGTCTGCTAGGGATAAAAGTCTTATAAATAATCTTTGACTTAAAAATTTGAAACTTTCTTAATTGTCTCTTTTGCCTCAATGCAATTCAAACTGATTTATTTAGTTTTTCTTTTCAAACTTATTACTTGAAAAAAGTAAAAATAATGGATTCTAATAAAAAGTTTCCCCACTCCTTTCTATAGTTATATGCTTGATACCATATTGAAGCTTCAGATTGCTATTTATAATACTCATCCAGTAAAGTGTATTTTATACAATTGGGTCCATTACTTATATTTTTGTTCAATTAAAAAATTCAAATATTATATTTTTCTCACCAATCAAATGCAACGACATTAACAACAAATTTAAAAATCAAAATATTGCATCTTTGCAATTTTAGAATTTTAAAGTTTGATAGGGATAATAGTCTTGACAATAAAATGTCAACTTAAAATTATGGAAGTTTTTTAATTGTCTTTTTGCCATAATGCAATTCGAACTGATTTATATAGTTTTTCTTCTCAAACTTATTACTTAAAAAAAGCAAAAGTAATGGACTCTAATAAGAAGTTTCCCCACTTCCATCTATAGATAAATGCTTGATAGAACTTTAGAGCTTCAGATTGCTATTTATCATATTCATCTAGTAAAGTGTATTTTATACAGTTGGGTCCATTACTTGTATTTTTATTCAATTAAAATATTCAAATATTATATTTTTCTCAATAATCAGATGCAACAATATTAATAATAAATTTAAAAATCAAAATATTGCATTTTTGCAATTTTAGAATTTTAAAGCCTACTAGAGATAAATATCTTGTCAACAATCTCTTAACCTAAAATTTTGCAACTTTCTTAATTTTCTCATTTGCCTCAATGCAATTTAAATTGATTTATATAATTTTTGTTATCAAATATATCACTTATGAAAAAGTAAAAGCAATGGATTCTAAATATTGGAAATGATTTATATAGATTTATATAATTTATGTTATTTTTCTCGGTAATCAAATGCAATGACATTCACAACAAATTTAAAAATCAAAATATTGCATTTTTGAAACTTTAGAATTTTAAAATTTGCTAAGTATAAATGTCTTGTCAAAAATCTGTTAACTTAAAATTTTGCAACTATCTTAATTTTCTCATTTGCCTCAATGCAATTTGATATGATTTATATAATTTTTGCTACCAAATATATTACTTATGAAAAAGTAAAAACAATGGACTCTAATAAGAAGTTTCCCCACTCCCATCTATAGATATATGCTTGATACAACATTGAAACTTCAGATTGCTGTTTATAATATTCATCTAGTAAAGTGTATTTTATACAATTGGGTCCATTACTTGTATTTTTGTTCAATTAAAATATTCAAATATTATATTTTTCTCAGCAATCAAATGCAACGACATTAACAATAAGTTTAAAAATCAAAATATTGTGTTTTTGCAATTTTAGATTTTTAGAGTTTGCTAGGGATAAATATCTTGTCAATAATCTGTTGACTTAAAATTTTGCAACTATCTTAATTTTCTTATTAGCCTCAATGCAATTTGAAATGATTTATATAATTTTTGTTATCAAATATATCACTTATGAAAAAGTAAAAGCAATGGACTTTAATAAGAAGTTTCCCCACTCCCATCTATAGATATATGCTTGATACAACATTGAAGTTTCAAATTGCTATTTATAATATTCATCCAATAAAGTGTATTTTATACAATTGGGTCCATTACTTGTATTTTTGTTCAATTAAAACATTCAAATATTATATTTTTCTCAACAGTCAAATACAACAGCATTAACAACAAATTTAAAAATCAAAATATTGAGTTTTTACAATTTTAGAATTTTAAACACTGCTAGAGATAAATGTCTTGTAAATATTCTGTTGACTTAAAATTTTGGAACTTTCTTAATTGTCTCTTTTGGCTCATTACAATTCGAACTGATTCTTAGAGTTTTTCTTTTCTAACTTATTACTTAAAAAAAAGTAAAAGTAATGGACTCTAATAAGATGTTTCCCACTCCCATCTATAGATACATGCTTCATACAACATTGAAGCTTCAAATTGTTATTTATAATATTGATCCAGTAAAGTGTATTTTATACCATTGGGTCCATTACTTGTATTTTTGTTCAATTAAAATATTCAAATATTATATTTTTCTCAGGAATCAAATGCAATAACATTAACAACTAATTTAAAAATCAAAATATTATGTTTTTGCAATTTTACAATTTTAAAGTCTACTAGGAATAAATGTCTTGTCAATAATCTGTTGACTTAAAATTTCGCAACTTTTTTAATTGTCTCTTTTGCCTCAATGCAATTCGAACTGATTTATAAACGTTTTCCTTTCAAACATATTACTTAAAAAAAGTAAAAGTAATGGACTCTAATACGAAGTTTCCCCACTCCCATCTATAGATATAAGTTTGATACAACATTAAAACTTCATATTGCTATTTATAATATACATCCAGTAAAGTGTATTTTATACAATTGGGTTCATTACTTATATTTTTGTTCAATTAAAATATTCAAATATTATATTTACCTCAATGCAATTTAAATAGTTTTATATTATTTTTGTTATCAAACATATCGCTTATGAAAAAGTAAAAACAATGGACTCTAATAAGAAGTTTCCACACTCCCATTTATAGATAAATGCTTGATACAACTTTAGAGCTTCAGATTGCTATTTATCATATTCATCCAATAAAGTGTATTTTATACAGTTGGATCCATTACTTGTATTTTTGCTCAATTAAAATATTCAAATATTATATTTTTCTCAGCAATCAAATGCAACAACATTAATAATAAGTTTAAAAATCAAAATATTGTGTTTTGGCAATTTTAGATTTTTAAAGTCTGCTAGGGATAAATATCTTGTCAATAATTTGTTGACTTAAAATTTTGCAACTATCTTAATTTTCTCATTTGCCTCAATGCAATTCGAACTGATATATATAGTTTTTCTTTTCAAACTTATTACTTATAAAAAGTAAAAGTAATGGATTCTAATAAGAAGCTTCCTCATTCCCATCTATCGATATATTCTTGATACAACATTGAAGCTTCAGATTGCTATTTATAATATTCATCCAATAAAGTATATTTTATACAATTGAGTGCATTACTTGTATTTTTGTTCAATTAAAATATTCAAATATTATATTTTTCTCAGCAATGCAACGGCATTAACAATAAGTTTAAAAATCAAAATTTTGTATTTTTGCAATTTGAGAATTTTAAAATCTGCTGGGGATAAATATTTTCTCAACAATCTGGTGACTTAATATTTTGCAACTTTCTTAATTTTCTCATTTGCCTCAATGCAATATAAATAGATTTATATTATTTTTGATATCAAACATATCACTTATGAAAAAGTAAAAACAATGGACTCTAATAAGAAGTTTTCCCACTCCCATCTATAGATATATGCTTGATACAACACTGAAACTTCAGATTGCTATTTATAATATTCATCCAGTAAAGTATATTTTATATAATTGGGTCCATTACTTGTATTTTTGTTTAATTAAAATATTCAAATATTATATTTTTCTAAGTAATCAAATGCCATGACATTAACTACAAATTTTAAAATCAAAATATTGTATTTTTGCAATTTTCCAATTTTAAAATCTGTGAAGGATAAAGGACTTGATAATAATCTGTTGACTTAAAATTTTGGAACTTTCTTAATTGTCTCTTTTGCCCTAATGCAATTCAAACTGATTTATATAGTTTTTCTTTTCAAACTTATTACTTAAAGAAAGCAAAAGGAATGGACTCTAATAAGAAGTTTCCCCACTCCCATCTATAGATATATGCTTGATACAACATTGAAACTTCAGATTGCTATTTATAATATTCATCCAATAATGTGTATTTTATACAATTGGGTCCATTACTTGTATTTTTGTTCAAGTAAAATATTTAAATATTATATTTTTCTCAGCAATCAAATGCAACGACATTAACAATAAGTTTAAAAATCAAAATATTGTGTTTTTGCAATTTAAGATTTTTAGAGTTTGCTAGGGATAAATATCTTGTCAATAATTTGTTGACTTAAAATTTTGCAACTATCTTAATTTTCTTATTAGCCTCAATGCAATTTGAAATGATTTATATAATTTTTGTTATCAAATATATCACTTAAAAAAAGTAAAAGTAATGGACTCTAATAAAAAGTTTCCCCACTCCCATCTATAGATATATGCTTGATACAACATTGAAGTTTCAAATTGCTATTTATAATATTCATCTAGTAAAGTGTATTTTATACAATTGGGTCCATTATTTGTATTTTTGTTCAATTAAAATATTTAAATATTATATTTTTCTTAGCAATCAAATGCAACGACATTAACAATAAATTTTTCTTATCAAACATATCACTTATGCAAAACTGAAAGCAATGGACTCTAATAGGAAGTTTCCCCATTCCCATTTATAAATATATGCTTGATACAACATTGAAGCATCAGATTGCTATTTATAATATTCATCCTATAAAGTTTATTTTATACATTTAGGTCCATTACTTGTATTTTCGTTCAATTAAAATATTCAAATATTATATTTTTCTCAACAATCAAATGCCGCGACATAAACAACAAATTTAAAAATCAAAATTTTTGGTTTTTTCAATTTTAGAATTTTAAAGTCTACTAAGGATAAATGTCTTGTCAATAATCTGTTGACTTAAAATTTTGGAACTATCTTAGTTGTCACTTTTGCCTCAATGTAATGCGAACTGATTTATATAGTTTTTCTTTTCGAACTTATTACTTAAAAAAAGTAAAAGAAGTCGACTCTAATAAGAAGTTTCTCCACTGTCTTGTCAATAATCTGTTATCTTAAAATTTTGCAACTTCCTTAATTTTCTGATTTGCTTCAATGCAATTTGAAATGATTTATATAATTTTTGTTGTCAAAGATATCACTTATGAAAAAGTAAATGAAATGGACTCTAATAAGAAGTTTCCCCACTCCCACTATAGATATATGCTTGATACAACATTGAATCTTCAGATTGCTATTTATAATATTCATCCAGTAAAGTGTATTTTATACAATTGGGTCCATTACTTGTATTTTTGTTCAATTAAAATATTCAAATATTATATTTTTATTAGCAATAAAATGCAACGACATTAACAACAAATTTAAAAATCAAAATATTGCGTATTTGTAATTTTAGAATTTTAAAGTCTACTAGGGATAAATATCTTGTGAATAATCTGTTGACTTAAAATTTTGCAACTTTCTTAATTTTGTCTTTTGCCTTAATGCTATTTGAAATGATTTATATCATTTTTGTTATCAAACATATCACTTATGAAAAAGTAAAAGCAATGGACTCTAATAAGAAGTTTCTCCACTCCCATTTATAGATATATGCTTGATACAACATTGAAACTTTAGATTGCTATGTATAATATCTAGTAAAGTGTATTTTATACAATTCTATCCATTACTTGTATTTTTGTTCATTTAAAGTATTCAAATATTATATTTTTCTTAGAAATCAAATGCAATGATATTAACAACTGATTTAAAAGTCAAAATGTTGAGTCCATTACTTGTATTTTTATTCAATTATAATATTCAAATATTATATTTTTCTGTCCAATCAAATTCAATGACATTAACAATAAATTTACAAATCCAAATATTGCATTTTTGCAATTTTAGAATTCTAAAGTCTGCTAGGGATAAATACATTGTCAATAATCTGTTTAATTAAAATTTTCCAATTTTCTTAACTCTCTCCTTCACCTCAATGCAATTCGAACTAATTTTTATAGTTTTTCTTTTCAAACATATTACCTAAAAAAAGTCCAAGTAATGGACTCTAATAAGAAGTTTCCCCACTCCTATCTATTGATATATGCTTGATACAACATTGAAGCTTCAAATTGCTATTTATAATACTCATTCATTAAAGTGTATTTTATACAACTAGGTCCATTACTTCTATTTTTGTTCAATTAAAATATTCAAATATTATATTTTTCTCAACAATCAAATGCAACAACATTAATAACAAATTTAAAAATTAAAATATTGTGTTTTTACAATTTTAGAATTTTAAAGTCTGCTAGGGATAAATGTCTTATTAATAATTTGTTGACTTAAAATTTTGCAACTTTCCTAATTGTCTCCTTTACCTCAAAGCAATTTGAATTGATTTATAAAATTTTTCTTTTCAAACATATTATTTAAAAAAAGTAAAAGTAATGGACTCTAATAAGAAGTTTGACCACTCTCATCTATAGATATATGCTTGATACAACATTGAAACTTTAGATTGGTATTTATAATATTGATCCAGTAAAGTGCATTTTTTATAATTAGGTCCATTATTTGTATGTTTGTTCAATTAAAATATTCAAATATTATATTTTTCTCAGCAATAAAATGCAACAACATTAACAACAAATTTAAAAATCAAAATATTACGTTTTTGCAATTTAAGGATTTGAGAGTCTGCTAGGGATAATTGTCTCGTCAATAATCTATTGACTTAAAATTTTGCAACTTTCTTAATTGTCTCCTTTGTCTCAATGTAATTCGAATTGATTTATATAGTTTTTCTTTTCAAACAAATTACTTAAAAGAAGTAAAAGTTATGCACTATAATAAGAAGTTTCCCCACTCCCATCTATCGATATATGCTTGCTACAACATTGAAGCTTCAGATTGCTATTTACAATATTCATCCAATAAAGTGTATTTTATACAATTGGGTCCATTGCTTGTATTTTTGTTCAATTAAAATATTCAAATATTATATTTTTCTCAGTAATCAAATGCAATGACATTAATAATAAATTTAAAAACCCAAATATTGCATTTTCGCAATTTTAGAATTTTAAAGTCTGTTAGGGATAAATGCATTGTCAATAATATGTTGAATTAAAATTTTGCGATTTTCTTAACTGTCTACTTCGCCTCAATGCAATTCGAACTGATTTATATAATTTTTCTTCTCAAACATATTACTTAGAAAAAGTAAAAGTAAGGGACTCTAATAAGAAGTTTCCCCACTCCCATCTATCAATATATGCTTGATACAACATCGAAGATTCAAATTGGTATTTGTAATATTCATCCAGAAAAATGTATTTTGTACAGTTGGGTCCATTACTTCTATTTTTGTTCAATTAAAATATTCAAATATTATATTCTTCTCAGCAATTATATGCAACAACATTAATAACAAATTTAAAAATCAAAATATTATATTTTTGCAATTTAAGGATTTGAGAGTCTGCTAGGATAATTGTCTTGTCAATAATCTATTGACTTAAAATTTTGCAACTTTCTTAGTTGTCTCCTTTGCCTCAATGCAATTCGAATTGATTTGTATAGTTTTTCTTTTCAAACATATTACTTAAAAAAAAAAAGTAAAAGTAATGGACTCTAATAAGAAGTTTCCCCACTCCCATTTATTGATATATGCTTGATACAACATCGAAGCATCAGATTGCTATTTACAATATTCATCTAGTAAAGTGTATTTTATAAAATTGGGTCTATTACTTGTATTTTTATTCAATTAAAATATTCAAATATTATATTTTTCTCAGCAATCAAATGCAACGACATTAACAACAAATTTAAAAATCAAAATATTGCCTTTTTGCAATTTTAGAATTTTAAAATCTGCTAGGTATAAATGTCTTGTCAATAATCTGTTGACTTAAAATTTTGCAACTTTCTTAATTGTCTCCTTTGCTTCAATGCAATTCGAATTGATTTATAAAGTTTTTCTTTTCAAACATATTACTTAAAAAAAGTAAAAGTAATGGACTATACTAAGAGGTTTCCCTACTCCCATCTATTGATATATGCTTGATACAATATTGAAGCTTCAGATTGTTATTTATAATATTGATCAAATGAAGTGTATTTTATACAATTGGGTCCATTATTTCTATTTTTGTTTAATTAAAATATTCAAATATTATATTTTTCTCAACAATGAAATGCAATGACATTAACAACAAATTTAAAAATCAAAATATTGTGTTTTTACAATTTTAAGATTTGAAAGTCTACTAGGTATAATTGTCTTGTCAATAATCTGTTCACTTAAAATTTTGCAACTTTATTAATTGTCTCATTTGCCTCAATGCAATTCGAATCGATTTATATAGTTTTTCTTTTCAAACATATTACTTAAAAAAAGTAAAAGTAATGGACTTTAATAAGAAGTTTTCCCACTCCCATCTATACATATATGCTTGATACAATATTGAAGCTTTAGATCGCTATTTATAATATTCATCCATTAAAGTGTATTTTATAAAATAGGGTCCATTACTTGTATTTTTGTTCAATTCAAATATTCAAATATTATATTTTCCCAACCAATCAAATGCAACGACATTAACAATAAATTTAAAAATCCAAACATTGCATTTTTGCAATTTTAGAATTTTAAAGTCTACTAGGGATAAATGCATTGTCAATAATCTGTTGAATTAAAATTTTACAATTTTCTTAATTGTCTCCTTCGCCTCAATGCAATTTGAACTAATTTTTCTAGTTTTTCTTTTCAAACATATGAGTTAAACAAAGTAAAAGTAATGGACTCTAATAAGAAATTTCCCCACTCCCATCTATACATATATGCTTGATACAATATTGAAACTTCAGATTGCTATTTATAATATTCAGCCAGTAAAGTGTATTTTATACAATTGGGTCTATTACTTGCATTTTTGTTCAATTAAAATATTCAAATATTATATTTTTTTCAACCAATCAAATGCAACGACATTAACAATAAATTTAAAAATCCAAATATTGCATTTTCGCAATTTTAGAATTTTAATGTCTACCTGGTATAAATGCATTATCAATAATCTGTTGAATTAAAATTTTGCAATTTTCTTCAATGTCTCCTTTGCCTCAATGTAATTCAAACTGATTTTTATTGTTTTTCTTTTCAATCATATTACTTAAAAAAAGTAAAAGTAATGGACACTACTAAGATGTTTCCCCACTCCCATCTATAGATATATGCTTGATACAACATTAAAGCTTTAGATTGGTATTTATATTATTGATCCAATAAAGTGTATTTTATACCATTACATCCATTATTTGAATTTTTGTTTAATTAAAATATTCAAATATTTTAATTTTCTCAGGAATGAAATGCAACGACATTAACCATAAATTTAAAAATCAAAATATTGCATTTTTGCAATTTTAAGATTTGAAAGTCTGCTAGGGATAATTGTCTTGTCAATAATCTGTTGACTTAAAATTTTGCAACTTTCTTAATTGTCTCCTTTGCCTCAATGCAATTTGAATTGATTTATAAAGTTTTTCATTTCAAACATATTACTTAAAAAAAGTAAAAGTGATGGACTCTAATAAGAAGTTTCCCCAATCTCCCATCTATAGATATATGTTTGATACAACATTGAAACTTCAGATTGCTATTTATAATAATGATCCAGAAAAGTGTATTTTATACAATTGGGTCCATTATTTGTATTTTTGTTTAATTAAAATATTAAAATATTATATTTTTCTCAGCAATGAAATGCAACGACATTAACAACAAATTTAAAAATCAAAATATTGCATTTTTGCAATTTTAGGATTTGAAAGTCTGTTAGGGATAATTGTCTTGTCAATAATCTGTTGACTTAAAATTTTGCAACTTTCTTAGTTGTCTCCTTTGCCTCAATGCAATTCGAATTGATTTATATAGTTTTTCTTTTCAAACATATTACTTAAAAAAAGTAAAAGTAATGGACTCCACTAAGAGGTATCCTCACTCCCATCTATAGATATATGCTTCGCACAACATTAAAGCTTCAGATTGTTATTTATAATATTGATCCAGTAAGGTGTATTTTATACAATTGAGTCCATTATTTGTATTTTTGTTTACTTAAAATATTCAAATATTATATTCTTCTCAACAATTAAATGCAACGACATTAACAACAAATTTAAAAATCAAAATATTGCCTTTTTTCAATTTGAGAATTTTAAAGTCTGCTAGGGATAAATGTCTTGTCAATAATTTGTTGACTTAAAATTTTGCTACTTTCTTAATTGTCTCATGTGCTTCAATGCAATTCGAACTGATTTATATAGTTTTTCTTTTCAAACATATTACTTAAAGAAAGTAAAAGTAATGGATTCTAATAAGAAGTTTCCCCACTCCCATCTATATATATATGCTTGATACAACATTGAAGTATTAGATTGCTATTTATAATATTCATCCAATAAAATGTATTTTATACAATTGGGTCCATTATTTGAATTTTTGATCAATTAAAATATTCAAATGTTATATTTTTCTCAGCAATCAAATGCAACAACATTAACAACAAATTTAAAAATCAAAATATTGTGTTTTTGCAATTTTAGGATTTGAAAGTCTGCAAGGGATAATTGTCTTGTCAATAATCTGTTGACTTAAAATTTTGGAACTTTCTTAATTGTCTCCTTTGCCTCAATTTAATTCGAATTGATTTATAAAGTTTTTCATTTCAAACATACTACTTAAAAAAAGTAAAAGTGATGGACTCTAATAAGAAGTTTCCTAAATCTCCCTTCTATAGATATGTGTTTGATACAACATTGAAACTTCAGATTGCAATTTATAATATTGATCCAGTAAAGTGTATTTTATAAATTGGGTCCATTATTTGTATTTTTGTTCAATTAAAATATTCAAATATTATATTTTTCTCAGCAATTAAATGCAACGACATTAACAACTAATTTAAAAATCGAAATCTTGTGTTTTTGCAAGTTTAGAATTTTAAAGTCTACAAGAAATAAATGCATTGATAATAATCGGTTGAATTAAAATTTTGCAATTATCTTAACTGTCTCCTTTACCTCAATGTAATTCAAACTGATTTATATAATTTTTCCTTTCAAACATATTACTTAAAAAAAGTAAAAGTAATGGACTCCAATAAGAAGTTTCCCCACTCCCATCTATAGATATATGCTTGATACAACATTGAAGTTTCAGATTGCTATTTATAATATTCATCCAATAAAGTGTATTTTATACAATTGGGTCCATTACTTGTATTTTTGTTCAATTAAAATATTCAAATATTATATTTTTTTCAGTAATCAAATTCAACGACAATAACAACAAATTTAAAAATCAAAATATTGCGTTTATGGAATTTTGGAATTTTCAAGTCTGCTAGGGATAAATGTCTTGTCAATAATCTGTTCACTTAAAATTTTGCAAATTTCTTAATTGTCTCCTTTGCCTTAATGCAATTTGAAATGATTTATATAATTTTCGTTATCAAACATATTACTTATGAAAAAGTAAAAGCAATGGACTCTAATAAAAAGTTTCTCCACTCCCAACAATAGATATATGCTTGATACAACATTGAAATTGTAGATTGCTATTTATAATATTCATCCAATAAAGTGTATTTTATACAATTGGGTCCATTACTTCAATTATTGTTCAATTAATATATTCAAATATTATATTTTTCCCAACAATCAAATGTAACGACATTAAGAACAAATTTAAAAATCGAAATATTGCGTTTTTGCAAATTTAGAATTTTAAAGTCTGCTAGAGATAATGTCTTGTCAATAATCTATTGGCCTAAAATTTTGCAACTTTCTTAATTGTCTCATTTGTCTCAATGCAATTTGAACTGATTTATATAGTTTTCATTATCAAGCATATCACTTATGAAAAAGTAAAAGCAATGACTTTAGTAAAAAGTTTCTCCACTCCCATCTATAGATATATGTTTGATACAACATTGAAGCTTCAAGATTGCTATTTATAATATTCATCTAGTAAAGTGTATTTNAATCAAATGTAACGACATTAAGAACAAATTTAAAAATCGAAATATTGCGTTTTTGCAAATTTAGAATTTTAAAGTCTGCTAGAGATAAATGTCTTGTCAATAATCTATTGGCCTAAAATTTTGCAACTTTCTTAATTGTCTCATTTGTCTCAATGCAATTTGAACTGATTTATATAGTTTTCATTATCAAGCATATCACTTATGAAAAAGTAAAAGCAATGGACTTTAGTAAAAAGTTTCTCCACTCCCATCTATAGATATATGTTTGATACAACATTGAAGCTTCAAATTGCTATTTATAATATTCATCTAGTAAAGTGTATTTTATAAAATTGGGTCCATTACTTTTATTATTGTTCAATTAAAATATTCAAATATTATATTTTTCTCAGCAATCAAATGCAACGACATTAACAATAAATTTAAAAATCCAAATATTACATTTAAAGTCTGTTGAATTAAAATTTTGCAATTTTCTTAACTGTCTCCTTCGCCTTAATGCAATTCAAAATGTTTTACATAGTTTTCTTTGCAAACATATTACTTAAAAAAAGTAAAAGTAATGAACTCTAATAAGAAGTTTCCCCACACTTATTTATAGTTGTATGCTTGATACAACATTGAAGTTTCAGATTGCTATTTATAATATTAATCCAGTAAAGTGTATTTTATACAATTAGGTCCATTACTTGTGTTTTTGTTCAATTAAAATATTCAAATATTATATTTTTCTCAGTAATCAAATACAATGACATGAACAATAAATTGAAAAATCGAAATATAACATTTTTGCAATTTTGGAATTTTAAAGTCTACTAGGAATAAATGTCTTGTCAATAATCTGTTGACTTAAAATTTTGCAACTTTCTTAACTGTCTCATTTGCCTCAATGCAATTTGAAATGATTTATATAATTTTTGTTATCAAACATATTACTTATGAAAAAGTAAAAGCAATGAACTATAAGAAGAAGTTTCCCCACTCGTATCTATAGATATATCGTTGATATAACATTGAATCTTCAAATTATTATTTATAATATTCATCTAGTAAAGTGTATTTTATACAATTGGGTCCATTATTTGTATTTTTGTTCAATTAAAATATTCAAATATTATATTTTTCTTAGTAATCAAATGCAATGACATGAACAACAAATTTAAAAATCAAAATATTGTGTTTTTGCAATTTTAGAATTTTAAAAACTGCTATGGATAAATGTCTTGTCAATAATCTGTTGACTTAAAATTTTGCAACTTTCTTAATTGTCTCCTTTGCCTCAATGCAATTTGAAATCATTTATATAATTTTTGTTATCAAACATATTCCTTGGGAAAAAGAAAAAGCAATGGACTTTAATAAGACATTTCTCCGCTCTCATCTATAGATATATGCTTGATACAACATTAAAGCTTCATATTTCGATTTGTAATATTCATCTAGGAAAGTGTATTTTATACAATTGGGTCCATTACTTGTATTTTTGTTCAATTAAAATATTCAAATATTATATTTTTCTCAACAATCAAATGCAAAAATATTACCAACAAATTTAAAAATCGAAATATTGCATTTTTGCAATTTTAGAATTTTAAAATCTGCTAGGGATAAATGTCTTGTCAATAATCTGATGACTTAAAATTATGCAACTTTCTTAATTGTCACATTTGCCTCAATGCAATTTGAAATCATTTATATAATTTTTGTTATCGAAAATATTACTTATGAAAAAGTAAAAGCAATGGACACTAATAAGACGTTTCTCCACCCCCATCTATAGATATATGCTTGATACAACATTGAGGCTTCATATTGTTATTTATAATATTCATCCAGTAAAGTGTATTTTATACAATTGCGTCCATTACTTCTATTTTTGTTCAAAATAAATATTCAAATATTATATTTTTTTCAGCAATCAAATGTAACGACATTAATAACAACTTTAAAAATCGAAATATTGCATTTATTCAATTTTAGAATTTTAAATTCTGCTAGGGATAAATGTCTTGTCAATAATCTATTGACTTAAAATTTTGCAACTTTATTAATTGTCACATTTGCCTCAATGCAATTTGAAACGATTTATATAATTTTTGTTATCAAACTTATTACTTATGAAAAAGTAAAAGTAATGGACTCTAATAAGAAGTTTCCCGACTCCCATCCATAGATATATCCTGGATACAACATTAAAACTTCAGATTGCTATTTATAATATTCATCAAGTAAAATGTATTTTATACAATTGGGTCCATTACTTGTATTTCTGTTCAAAATAAATATTCAAATATTATATGTTTCTCAGCAATCAAATACAACGATATTAACAACAAATTTAAAAATTGGAATATTGTGTTTTTGCAATTGTAGAATTTTAAAACCTGCTAGGGATAAATGTCTTGTCGATAATCTGTTGACTTAAAATTTTGCAACTTTCTTCATTGTCTCCTTTGCCTCAATGCAATTTGAAATGATTTATATAATTTTTGATATCAAACATATTACTTGGAAAAAAGAAAAGGCGATGGACTCTAATAAGAAATATCCCTACTCTCATCTATAGATATATGCTTCATACAGCATTGAAGTTTCAGATTGCTATTTATAATATACATCTGGTAAAGTGTATTTTATACAATTCGGTTCATTACTTGTATTTTTGTTCAATTAAAATATTCAAATATTATATTTTTCTCAGCAATCAAATGCAACGACATTACCAACAAATTTAAAAATCGAAATATTGCGTTTTTGCAATTTTAGAATTTTAAAGTCTGCTAGGGATAAATATCTTGTCAATAATCTGTTGACTTAAAATTTTGCAACTTTCTTAATTGTGTCCTTTGCCTCAATGCTATTTGAAATTATTTATATAATTTTTGTTATCAAACATATTACTTATGGAAAAGTAAAACCAATGGACTCTAATAAGAAGTTTCCCCACTCCCATCTATAGATATATCCTGAATACAACATTGAAGCTTCAAATTGCTATTTATAATATTCATCCAATAAAGTGTATTGTATATAATTAGGTCCATTACTTATATTTTTGTTCAGTTAAAATATTCAAATATTATATGTTTCTCAGCCATCAAATGCAACGACATTAACAACAAATTTAAAAATCAAAATATTGCATTTTTGCAATTGCAGAATTTTAAAGTTTGCAAGGGATAAATGTCTTATCAATAATCTGTTGACTTAAAATTTTGCAACTTTCTTAATTGTCTCCTTTGTCTTAATGCAATTTGAAATGATTTACATATTTTTTGTTACCACACATATTACTTTTGAAAAAGAAAAAGCAATGGACTCTAATAAGAAGTTTCCCTACTCCCATTTATAGATATATGATTCATACAACATTGAAACATCAGATTGTCATTTCTAATATGCATCTAGTAAAGTGTATTTTATGTAATTGGGTTCATTACTTGTATTTTTGTTTTATTAAAATATTCAAATATTAAATTTTTCTCAGCAATCAAATGCAACGACATTATCAACAAATTTAAAAATCCAAATATTGCCTTTTTGCGATTTTAGAATTTTAAAGTTTGCTAGGGATAAATGTCTTGTCAATAATTTATTATCTTAAAATTTGGCAACTTTCTTAATTTTCTGATTTGCCTCAATGCAATTTGAAATGATTTATATAATTTTTGTTATCAAAGATATTACTTGTGAAAAAGAAAAAGCAATGGATTCTAATAAGAAGTTTCCCTACTCCTATCTATAGATATATACTTCATACAACATTCAAACATCATAGTGCTATTTATAATATGCATCCAATAAAGTGTATTTTATACAATTAGGTTCATTAGTTGTATTTTTGTTCAATTAAATTATTCAAATATTATATTTTTCTCAGCAATAAAATGCAACGACATTACCAACAAATTTAAAAATCGAAATATTGCGTTTTTGCGATTTTAGAATTTTAAAGTCTGCAAGGGAGCAAGGGATAAATGTCTTGTCAATAATCTATTAACTTAAAATTTTGCAACTTTCTTAATTGCCTCTTTTTCCTCAATGCAATTTGAAACAATTTATATAATTTTTGTTATCAAACATATTATTTATGAAAAAGTAAATGCAATGAACTCTAATAAGAAGTTTCCCCAGTCCCATCTATAGATATATCCTGGATACAACATTGAAGCTTCAGATTACTATTTATAATATTCTTCCATAAAGTGTATTTTATATAATATTGCCTTTTTGCAATTTTAGAGTTTTAAAGTTTGTTAGGGGTAAATGTCTTGTCAATAATCTGTTGACTTGAAATTTTGCAACTTTTTAAATTGTCTCTTTTGCCTCAATGCAATTTGAAATGATTGATATAATTTTTGTTATCAAACATATTACTTATGAAAAAGAAAAAGCAATGGACTCTAATAAGAAGTTTCCCTACTCTTATCTATAGATATATACTTCATACAACATTCAAACATCAGAGTGCTATTTATAATATGCATTTAGTAAAGTTTATTTTATACAATTGAGTTCATTATTTGAATTTTTGTTCTATTAAAATATTCAAATATTATATTTTTCTCAGCAATCAAATGCAATGACATTACCAACAAATTTAAAAATCAGAATATTGCGTTTTTGCAATTTTAGAATTTTAAAGTCTGCTAAGGATAAATGTCTTGTCAATAATCTGTTGAATTAAAATTTTGTAACTTTCTTAATTGTGTCCTTTGCCTCAATGCAATTTGAAATGATTTATATAATTTTTGTTATCAAACATATTACTTGTGAATAAGAAAAAGCAATGGACTCTAATAAGAAGTTTCCCTACTCCCATCTATAGATATATGCTTCATACAACATTAAAACATCAAATTACTATTTATAATATGCATCCAGTAAAGTGTATTTTATGCAATTGGGTTCATTATTTGTATTTTTAATCTATTAAAATATTCAAATATTATATTTTTCTTAGCAATCAAATGCAACGACATTATTGACAAATTTAGAAACCGAAATATTGTGTTTTGCAATTTTAGAATTTTAAAGTCTGTTAGGGATAAATGTCTTGTCAATAATCTGTTGACTTAAAATTTTGGAACTTTCTTAATTATCTCCTTTGCCTTAATGCAATTTGAAATGATTTCCATAATTTTTGTTACCAAGCATACAACTTGTTGAAAAGAAAAAGCAATGGACTCTAATAAGAAGTTTCCTTACTCACATCAATAGATATATGTTTCATACAACATTGAAACATCATATTGTTATTTATAATATGCATATAGTAAAGTGAATTTTATACAATGGGGTTTATTACTTGTATTTTTGTTCTATTAAAATATTCAAATATTATATTTTTCTCAGCAATCAAATGCAACGACATTACCAACAAATTTAAAAATCGAAATATTGCGTTTTTGCTATTTTAAAATTTTAAAGTCTACTAGGGATAAATGTCTTGTCAATAATCTGTTGACTTAAAATTTTGCAATTTTCATAATTGTCTCATTTCCCTCAATGCAATTTGAAATGATTTATATTCTTTTTGTTATGAAACATATTACTTATGAAAAAGTAAAAGCAATGGACTCTAATAAGAAGTTTCCCCACTCCCATCTATAAATATATCCTGAATACAACATTGAAGCTTCATATTGCTATTCATAATATTCATCTACAAAAGTGTATTTTATATAATTGGGTCCATTACTAGTATTTTTGTTCAGTTAAAATATTCAAATATTATATGTTTCTTAGCCATCAAATGCAACGACATTAACAACAAATTTAAAAATCGAAATATTGCATTTTGGCAATTTTAGAATTTTAAAGTCTACTTGAGATAAATGTCTTGTTAATAATCTGTTGACTTAAAATTTTGCAACTTTCATAATTGTCTCCTTTGCCTCAATGCAATTTGAAATGATTTATATAATTTTTGTTATCTAACATATTATTTATAAAAAAGTAAAAGCAATGGACTCCAATAAGACGTTCCTCCACACACATTTATAGATATACGCTTGATAGAACATTGCAGCTTTGGATTGCTATTTATAATATTCATCCAGTAAAGTGTATTTTATGCAATTGGGTCCATTACTTGTATTTTTGTTCAAAATAAATATTCAAATATTATATTTTTCTCAGCAATCAAATGCAACGACATTAACAACAAATTTAAAAATGGATATATTGCGTATTTGCAATTTTAGAATTTTAATGTCTGCTAGGGATAAATGTCTTGTCAATAATCTGTTGACTTAAAATTTTGCAACTTTCTTAATTGTCTCCTTTGCTTCAATGCAATTTGAAATGATTTATATAATTTTTGCTATCAAACATATTCCTTGGGAAAAAGAAAAAGCGATGAACTTTAATAAGACGTTTCTCCACTCTCATCTATAAATATATGCTTGATACAACATTAAAACTTCATATTCCGATTTATAATATTAATCTAGGAAAGTGTATTTTATACAATTGGGTCCATTACTTGTATTTTTGTTCAATTAAAATATTCAAATATTATACTTTTCTCAACAATCAAATGCAGAAATATTACAAACAAATTTAAAAATCGAAATATTGCATTTTTGCAATTTTAGAATTTTAAAGTCTGTTAGGGATAAATGTCTTGTCAATAATCTGATAACTTAAAATTATGCAACTTTCTTAATTGTCACATTTGCCTCAATGCAATTTAAAATCATTTATATAATTTTTGTTATCAAACATATTACTTATGAAAAGGTAAAAGCAATGGACACTAATAAGACGTTTCTCCACCCCCATCTATAGATATATGCTTGATACAACATTGAAGCTTCATATTGCTATTTATAATATTCATCCAGTAAAGTGTATTTTATACAATTGGGTCCATTACTTCTATTTTTGTTCAAAATAAATATTCAAATATTATTTTTTTCTCAGCAATCAAATGCAACGACATTAAGAACAACTTTAAAAATCGAAATATTGCCTTTATTCAATTTTAGAATTTTAAATTTTGCTAAGGATAAATGTCTTGTCAATAATCTATTGACTTAAAATTTTGCAACTTTATTAATTGTCACATTTGCCTCAATGCAATTTGAAACGATTTATATAATTTTTGTTATCAAACTTATTACTTATGAAATAGTAAAAGTAATGGACTCTAATAAGAAGTTTCCCAACTCCCATCCACAGATATATCCTGGATACAACATTGACGCTTCAGATTGCTATTTATAATATGCATCGAGTAAAGTGTATTTTTATACAATTGGGTTCATTACTTGTATTTTTGTTTTATTAAAATATTCAAATATTAAATTTTTCTCTTCAATCAAATGCAACGACATTACCAAGAAATTTAAAAATCGAAATATTGCGTTTTTGCGATTTTAGAATTTTAAAGTCTACTAGGGATAAATGTCTTGTCAATAATCTGTTGAATTAAAATTTTACAACTTTCTTAACTGTCTCCTTTGCCTCAATGCAATTTGAAATGATTTATATAATTTGTGTTATCGAACATATTACTCGTGAATAAGAAAAAGCAATGGACTCTAATAAGAAATTTCCCAACTCCTATCTATAGATATATACTTCATACAACATAGAAGCTTCAAATTGCTATTTATAATATCCATCCAGTAAAGTGTATTTTATACAATTGGGTTCATTACTTGTATTTTTGTTTTATTAAAATATTCAAATATTATATTTTTCTCAACAATGAAATGCAACGACATTACCAACAAATTTAAAAATCGAAATATTGCGTTTTTGCGATTTTAGAGTTTTAAAGTTTGCTAGGGATAAATGTCTTGTCAATAATCTGTTGACTTAAAATTTTGCAACTTTCTTATTTGTGTCCTTTGCGTCAATGCAATTTGAAATGATTTATATAATTTTTGTTATCAAACATATTAATAGTAAAAAAGAAAAAGCAATGGACTCTAATAAGAAGTTTCCCTACTCCTATCTATAGATGTATGCTTCATACAACATTGAAACTTCAAATTACAATTTATAATATGCATCCAGTAAAGTGTATTTTATGTAATTGCGTTCATTACTTGTATTTTTGTTCTATTAAAATATTCAAATATTATATTTTTCTCAGCAATCAAATGCAACGACATTATCGACAAATTTAGAAACTGAAATATTGCGTTTTTGCGATTTTAGAATTTTAAAGTCTACTAGGGATAAATGTGTTCTCAATAATCTGTTGACTTAAAATTTTGCAACTTTCATAATTGTCTCATTTGCCTCAATGTAATTTGAAATGATTTATATTATTTTTGTTATCAAACATATTACTTATGAAAAAGTAAAAGCAATGGACCCTAATAAGAAGTTTCCCCACTCCCATCTATAGATATATCCTGAATACAACATTGAAGATTCAGATTGCTATTCATAATATTCATCCAGAAAAGTGTATTTTATATAATTGGGTTCATTACTTGTATTTTTGTTCAGCTAAAATATTCAAATATTATATGTTTCTCAGCGATCAAATGCGACGACATTGACAACAAATTTAAAAATTGAAATATTGCATTTTGGCAATTTTAGAATTTTAAAGTCTACTCGGGATAAATGTCTTGTCAATAATCTCTTGACTTAAACTTTTGCAACTTTCATAATTGTCTCCTTTGCCTCAATGTAATTTGAAATGATTTATATAATTTTTGTTATCAAACATATTATTTATGAAAAAGTAAAAGCAATGGACTCTAATAAGACGTTCCTCCACACACATCTATAGATATACACATGATAGAACATTAAAGTTTTAGATTGTTATTTATAATATTCATCCAGTAAAGTGTATTTTATACAATTCGGTCCATTACTTGTATTTTTGTTCAAAATAAATATTCAAATATTATATTTTTCTCAGGAATCAAATGCAACGACATTAACAACAAATTTAAAAACGGATATATTGCATATTTGCAATTTTAGAATTTTAATGTCTGCTAGGGATAAATGTCTTGTCAATAATATGTTGACTAGAAATTTTGCAACTCTCTTAATTGTCTCCATTGCCTCAATGCAATTTGAAATGATTTATATAATTTTTGTTATCAAACATATTACTAGTAAAAAAGAAAGAGCAATGGACTCTAATAAGAAGTTTCCCTACTTCCATCTATAGATATATACTTCATACAACATTGAAACTTCAAATTACTATTAATAATATGCATCCAGTAAAGTGTATTTTATGCAATTGGGTTCAATACTTGTATTTTTGTTTTATTAAAATATTCAAATATTATATTTTTCTCAGCAATCAAATGCAAGGACATTATCAACAAATTTAGAAACCGAAATATTGCATTTTTGTGATTTTAGAATTTTAAACTCTGCTAGGGATAAATGTCTTGTCAATAATCTGTTGACTTAAAATTTTGCAAATTTCATAATTGTCTCATTTGCCTCAATGCAATTTGAAATGATTTATATTATTTTTGTTATCGAATTTATTGCTTATGAAAAAGTAAAAGCAATGGACTCTAATAAGAAGTTTCCCCACTCCCAACTAGGTATATGCTTCATACAACATCGAAGTTTTAGATTGCTATTTCTAATATTCATCTAGTAAAGTGTATTTTATACAAATGGGTCCATTACTTATATTTTTGTTTAATTAGAATATTCAAATATTATATTTTTCTCAGCAATCAAATGCAACAACATTATCGACAAATTTAAAAATCGAAATATTGCGTTTTTGCGATTGTAGAATTTTAAAGTCTGCTAGGGATAAATGTCTTATCAGTAATCTGTTGACTTAAAATTTTGCAACTTTCATAATTGTCTCATTTGCCTCAATGCAATTTGAAATGATTTATATAATTTTTGTTATCAAACATATTACTAGTAAAAAAGAAAAAGCAATGGACTCTAATAAGAAGTTTCCCTACTCCTATCTATAGATATATGCTTCATACAACATTGAAACTTCAAATTACTATTTATAATATGCATCCAGTAAAGTGTATTTTATGCAATTGGGTTCATTACTTGTATTTTTGTTTTATTAAAATATTCAAATATTATATTTTTCTTAGCAATCAAGTGCAACGACATTATCGACAAATTTAGAAACCGAAATATTGCGTTTTTGCGATTTTAGAATTTTAAAGTCTGCTAGGGATAAATGTGTTCTCAATAATCTATTGACTTAAAATTTTGCAACTTTCATAATTGTCTCATTTGCCTCAATGCAATTTGAAATGATTTATATTATTTTTGTTATCAAACATATTACTTATGAAAATGTAAAAGCAATGGACTCTAATAAGAAGTTTCCCCACTCCCATCTATAGATATATCCTGAATACAACATTGATGATTCAGATTGCTATTCCTAATATTCATCAAGAAAAGTGTATTTTATATAATTGGGTCCTTTACTTGTATTTTTGTTTAGTTAAAATATTCAAGTATTATATGTTTCTCAACCATCAAATGCAACGACATTAACAACAAATTTAAAAATTGAAATATTGCATTTTGGCAATTTTAGAATTTTAAAGTCTACTCAGGATAAATGTCTTGTCAATAATCTCTTGACTTAAAATTTTGCAACTTTCATAGTTGTCTCCTTTGCCTCAATGCAATTTGAAATGATTTATATAATTTTTGTTAGCAAACATATTATTTATGAAAAAGTAAAAGCAATGGACTCTAATAAGATGTTCCTCCACACACATCTATAGATATATGCTTGATAGAACATTGAAGCTTTAGATTGCTATTTATAATATTCATCCAGTAAAGTGTATGTTATGCAATTGGGTCCATTACTTGTATTTTTGTTCAAAATAAATATTCAAATATTATATTTTTCTCAGGAATCAAATACAACGACATTAACAACAAATTTAAAAACGGATATATTGCGTATTTGCAATTTTAGAATTTTAATGTCTGCTAGGGATAAATGTCTTATCAATAATATGCTGACTGAAAATTTTGCAACTTTCTTAATTGTCTCCATTGCCTCAATGCAATTTGAAATGATTTATATAATTTTTGTTATCAAACATATTACTAGTAAAAAAGAAAGAGCAATGGACTCTAATAAAAGGTTTCCCTACTCCCATCTATATATATATGCTTCATACAACATTGAAACTTCAAATTACTATTAATCATATGCATCTAGTAAAGTGTATTTTATGCAATTGGGTTCATTACTTGTATTTTTGTTCTATTAAAATATTCAAATTTTATATTTTTCTCAACACTCAAATGCAACGACATTATCGACAAATTTAGAAACTGAAATATTGCATTTTTGTGATTTTAGAATTTTAAAGTCTGCTAGGGATAAATGCCTTGTCAATAATCTGTTGACATAAAATTTTGCAAATTTCATAATTGTCTCATTTGCCTCAAAGCAAGTTGAAATGATTTATATTATTTTTGTTATCGAACTTATTACTTATGAAAAAGTAAAAGCAATGGACTCTAATAAGAAGTTTCCCCACTCCCATCTATAGATATATGCTTCATACAACATCAAAATTTTAGATTGCTATTTCTAATATTCATCCAGTAAAGTGTATTTTATACAATTGGGTCCATTATTTATATTTTTGTTTAATTAGAATATTCAAATATTATATTTTTCTCAGCAATCAAATGCAACGACATCATCGACAAATTTAAAAATCAAAATATTGCGTTTTTGCGATTGTAGAATTTTAAAGTCTGCTAGGGATAAATGTCTTGTTAGTAATCTGTTGACTTAAAATTTTGCAACTTTCATAATTGTCTCATTTGCCTCAATGCAATTTGAAATGATTTATATTATTTTTGTTATCAAACATATTACTTATGAAAAAGTAAAAGTAAGGGACTCTAATAAGAAGTTTCCCCACTCTATCTATAAATCTATGCTTGATAGAACATTGAAGTTTCAGATTGTTGTTTATAATATTCATCCAGTAAAGTGTATTTTATGCAATTGGGTCCATTAATTGTATTTTTGTTCAAAATAAATATTCAAATATTATATTTTTCTTAGCAATCAAATGCAATGACATTAACAACAAATTTAAAAATTGAAATATTGGGTTTTTTCAATATTAGAATTTTAAAGCTTGCAAGGGATAAATGTTTTGTCGATAATCTGTTGACTTAAAATTTTGCAACTTTCTTAATTGTCTCATTTGCGTCAATGCAATTTGAAATGATTTATATAATTTTTGTTATCAAACATATTACTTATGAAAAAGCAAAAGCAATGGACTCTAATAAGACGTTCCTCCACACCCATCTATAGATATATGCTTGATACAACATTGAAGCTTCATATTGGTTTTTATAATATTCATCTAGTAAATGTATTTTATACAATAGGGTTCATTAGTTATATTTTTGTTCAAAATAAATATTCAAATATTGTATTTTTCTTAGCAATCAAATGCAATGACATTAACAACAAATTTAAAAATTGAAATATTGTGTTTTTTGAATATTAGAATTTTAAAGCCTGTTAAGGATAAATGTCTCGTCGATAATCTGTTAACTTAAAATTTTGCAACTTTCTTAATTGTCTTCTTTGCCTCAATGCAATTCGAAATAATTTATATAATTTTTGTTATCAAACATATTACTTGTGAAAAGAAAAAAGCAATGGACTCTAATAAGAAGTTTCCCAACTTCCATCAATAGATATATACTTCATACAACATTGAAGCTTCAAATTGCTATTTATAATATTCATCCAGTAAAGTGTATTTTATACAATTAGGTCCATTACTTTTATTTTTGTTTAATTAAAATATTCAAATATTATATTTTTCTCAGCAATCAAATGTAATGACATTACCAAGAAATTTAAAAATCAAAATATTGCGTTTTGGTAATTTTAGAATTTTAAAGTCTGCTCAGGATAAATCTCTTGTCAATAATCTGTTGACTTAAAATTTTGCAACTTTCATAATTGTCTCATTTGCCTCAAGGCAATTTGAAATGATTTATATAATTTTTGTTATCAAACATATTACTTATGAAAAAGTAAAAGCAATGGACTTTAATAAGACGTTCCTCCACACCCATCTATAGATATATACTTGATACAACATTGAAGCTTCATATTGCTTTTTATAATATTCATCTAATAAAGTGTATTTTATACGATAGGGTCCATTAGTTGTAGTTTTCTTCAAAATAAATATTCAAATATTATATTTTTCTCAGCAATCAAATGAAACGACATTAACAACAAATTTAAAAATCGAAATATTGCGTTTTTTCAATATTAGAATTTTAAAGTCTGCTACAGATAAATTTCTTGTCGATAATCTGTTGACTTAAAATTTTGCAACTTTCTTAATTGTCTCCTTTGCCTCAATGCAATTCGAAATGATTTATATAATTTTTGTTATCAAACATATTATTTGTGAAAGGAAAAAGGTAATGGACTCTAATAAGAAGTTTCCCAACTCCCATCAATAGATATATGCTTCATACAACATTGAATCTTCAAATTGCTATTTATGATATTCATCCAGTAAAGTGTATTTTATACAGTAGGGTCCATTAGTTGTATTTTTGTTCAAAATAAATATTCAAATATTATATTTTTCTCAGCAATCAAATGCAATGACATTACCAACAAATTTAAGAATCAAAATATTGCATTTTGGCAATTTTAGAATTTTAAAGTCTGCTCGAGATAAATGTCTTGTCAATAATCTGTTGACTTAAAATTTTGCAACTTTCATAATTGTCACCTTTGCCTCAATGCAATTTGAAATGATTTATATAATTTTTGTCATCAAACATATTACTTATGAAAAAGCAAAAGCAATGGACTTTAATAAGACGTTTCTCCACACCCATCTACAGATATATGCTTGATACAACATTGAAGTTTCATATTGCTTTTTATAATATTCATCCAATAAAGTGTATTTTATACAATAGGGTCCATTAGTTGTATTTTTCATCAAAATAAATATTCAAATATTATATTTTTCTCAGCAATCAAATGCAACGACATTAATAACAAATTTAAAAATCGAAATATTGCGTTTTTTCAATATTAGAATTTTAAAGTCTGCTAGGGATAAATGTCTTGTCGATATCCTGTTGACTTAAAATTTTGCAACTTTCTTAATTGTCTCCTTTACCTTAATGCAATTTGAAATGATTTATATAATTTTTGTTATCAAACATATTACTTGTGAAAAGAAAAAAGCAATGGACTCTAATAAGAAGTTTCCCTACTCCCATCAATAGATATATGCTTCATACAACATTGAAGCTTCAAATTGCTATTTATAATATTCATCCAGTAAAGTGTATTTTATACAATAGGGTCCATTAGTTGTATTTTTGTTCAAAATAAATATTCAAATATTATATTTTTCTCAGCAATCAAATGCAACGACATTAACAACAAATTTAAAAATCAAAATATTGTGTTTTTTCAATATTAGAATTTTAAAGTCTGCTAGGGATAAATGTCTTATCGATAATCTGTTGACTTAAAATTTTGCAACTTTCTTAATTGTCTCCTTTGCCTTACTGCAACTCGAAATGATTGATATAATTTTTGTTATCAAACATATTACTTGTGAAAAGAAAAAAGCAATGGTCTAAGAAGAAGTTTCCCTACTCCCATCAATAGATATATGCTTGATACAACATTGAAGCTTCAAATTGCTATTTATAATATTCATCTAGTAAAGTTTACTTTATACAATTGGGTCCATTACTTGTATTGTTGTTCAATTAAAATATTCAAATATTATATTTTTCCTAGCAATCAAATGCAATGTGATTACCAAGAAATTTAAAAATCATAATATTGTGTTTTGGCAATTTTAAAATTTTAAAGTCTGTTTGGGATAAATGTCCTGTCAATATTCTGTTGACTTAAAATTTTGCAAGTTTAGTAATTGTCTTCTTTGCCTCAATGCAATTTGAAATCATTTATATAATTTTTGTTATCAAACATATTACTTATGAAAAAGTAGACGCGATGGACTCTGATAAGACGTTTCTCCACTCTCATCTATAAATATATGCTTGAGACAACATTGAAACTTGATATTGCTATTTATAATATTCATTGAGTAAAGTGTATTTTATACAATTGGGTCCATTACTTGTATTTTTGTTCAAAATAAATATTCAAATATTATATTTTTCTCCGCAATTAAATGCAACGACATTAACAACAACTTTAACCATCAAAATATTGTGTTTTTTCAATTTTAGAATTTTAAAGTCTCCTAGGGATAAATGTCTTGTCCATAATCTGTTGACTTAAAATTTTGCAGGTTTATTAATTGTCTCCTTTGCCTCAATGCAGTTCGAAATGATTTATATAATTTTTGTTATCAAACATATTACTTGTGAAAAGAATAAAGCAATGGAGTCTAATATGAAATTTCCATACTCCCATCAATAGATATATGCTTCATCCAACATTGAAGTTTCAAATTGTTATGTATAATATTCATCCACTAAAGTGTATTTTATACAATTGGGTCCATTACTTGTATTTTTGTTCAATTAAATTATTCAAATATTATATTTTTCTCAACAATCAAATGCAATGACATTAACAACTAATTTAAAAATCGAAATATTCTGTTTTTGCAATTTCAAAATTTTAAAGTCTGCTAGGGATAAATGTCTTATCCATAATCTGTTGACTGAAAATTTTGCAGCTGTCTTAATTGTCACATTTGCCTCAATGTAATTTGGAACGATTTATATAACTTTTGTTATCAAACATATTACTTATGAAAAAGTAAAAGCAATAGACTCTAATAAGAAGTTTCCCCACTCCCATCTATAGATATATCTTGGATACAACATTGAAGCTTCAGATTGCCATTTATAATATTCATCGTGTAAATTGTATCTTATACAATTCAGTCCATTACTTGTATTTTTGTTCAAAATTAATATTCAAATAATATATTTTTCTCAGCAATTAAATGCAACGACATTAACAACAACTTTAAAAATCAAAATATTGCGTTTTTTCAATTTTAGAATTTTAAAGTCTCCTAAGGACAAATGTCTTGTCCATAATCTGTTGAGTTAAAATTTTGCAGCTTTATTAATTGTCCCATTTGCCTCAATGCAATTTGGAACGATTTATATAATTTTTGTTATTCAACATATTACTTATGAAAAAGAAGTTTCCCCACTCCCATCTATAGATATATCTTGGATACAACATTGAAGCTTCATATTGCTATTTATAATATGCATCCAGTAAAGTGTATTTTATACAATTGGATTCATTACTTGTATTTTTGTTCAATTAAAATATTCAAATATTATATTTTTCCAGCAATCAAATGTAACGATATTAACAACAAATTTAAAAATCTAAATATTGCATTTTTGCAATTTTAGAATTTTAAAGTCTGCTGGGGATAAATGTCTTGTAAATAATCTGCTGAATTAAAATTTTGCAACTTTCTTAATTGTCTCATTTGCCTCAATGTAATTTCAAATGATTTATATAATTTTTGTTATCAAACATATTACTTGTAAAAAAGAAACAGCAATAGACTCTAACAAGAAGTTTCCCTACTCCTATCTATAGATATATGCTTCATACAACATTGAAGCTTCAAATTGCTATTTATAATATGCATCCAGTAAGGTGTATTTTATACAATTGGGTTCATTACTTGTATTTTTGTTTTATTAAAATATTCAAATATTATATTTTTCTCAACAATCAAATGCAACGACATTACCAACAAATTTAAAAATCGAAATATTGGATTTTTGTAATTTTAGAATTTTATAGTCTGCTTGGAATAAATGTCTTGTCAATAATCTAATGACTTAAAATTATGCAACTTTCTTAATTGTCACACTTGCCTCAATGCAATTTGAAATGATTTAAATAATTTTTGTTATCAAACATATTACTTATGACAAAGTAAAAGCAATGGACTCTAATAAGAAGTTTCCCCACTCCCATCTATAGATATATCCTGGATACAACATTAAAACTTCAAATTGCTATCTATAATATTCATCCAGTAAAGTGTATTTTATACAATTGGGTCCATAACTTGTATTTTTGTTTAGTTAAAATATTCAAATATTATATTTCTCTCAGCAATCAAATGCAACGACATTAGCAACTAATTTAAAAATCGAAATATTGCGTTTTTTCAATTTTAGAATTTTAAAATCTGCTAGGGATAAACGTATTGTCAACAATTTGTTGACTTAAAATTTTGCAACTTTCTTAATTGTCACATCTACCTCAACGCAATTTGAAATGATTTATATAATTTTTGTTATCAAACATATTACTTGTAAAAAGAAAATGCAATAGACTCTAATAAAAAGTTTCCCTACTCCTATCTATAGATATATGCTTCATACAACATTGAAGCTTGAAATTGCTATTTATAATATGCATCTAGTAAAGTGTATTTTTATACAATTGGGTTCATTACTTGTATTTTTCTTCAATTAAAATTTTCAAATATTATATTTTTCCCAGCAAACAAATGCAACGACATTACCAACAAATTTAAAAATCAAAATATTGCGTTTTTGGAATTTTAGAATTTTAAAATCTGCTAGAAATAAATGTCTTGTCAATAATCTGTTAACTTAAAATTTTGCAACTTTCTTAATTGTCTCCTTTGCCTCAATGCAATTTGAAATGATTTATATAATTTTTGCTATCAAACATATTACTTATGAAAAAGTAAAAGCAATTGACTCTAACAAGACGTTTCTCCACTCTCATCTATAGATATATGCTTGATACAACATTGAAACTTCGTATTGCTATTTATAATATGCATATAGTAAAGTGTATTTTTATACAATTGGGTTCATTACTTGTATTTTTGTTCAATGAAAATATTCAAATATTATATTTTTTTCAGCAATCAAATGCAACGTCATTAACTACAAATTTAAAAATCGAAATATTGCGTTTTTGCAGTTTCAGAATTTTAAAGTCTGCTAGGGATAAATGTCTTGTCAATAATCTATTGACATAAAATTTTGCAACTTTCTTAATTGTCTCCCTTGCCTCAAGGTAGTTTGAAATGATTTATGTAATTTTTGTTATCAAACATATTACTTACAAAAAAGTAAAAGTTATGGACTCTAATAAGACGTTTCTCCACTCTCATTTATAGATATATGCTTGATACAACATTGAAACTTCATATTGCTATTTATAATATTCATCCAATAAAGTGTATTTTGTACAATTGAGTCCATTACTTGTATTTTTGTTCAAAATAAATATTGAAATATTATATTTTTCTCAACAATTAAATGTAGCGACATTAACAACAACTTTAAAAATCGAAATATTACGTTTTTTCAATTTTAGAATTTTAAAGTTTACTAGGGATAAATGTCTTGCCAATAATCTAATGACTTAAAATTATGCAACTTTCTTAATTGTCACATTTGCCTCAATGCAATTTGAAAGGACTTATTTAATTTTTGTTATCAAACATATTACTTCTGAAAAAGTAAAAGCAATGGACTTTAATATGAAGCTTCCCCACTCCCATCTATAGATATATCCTGGATACAGCATTGAAGTTTCATATTGCTATTTATAATATTTATCCAGTAAAGTGTATTTTATACAATTGGGTCCATTGTATTTTTGTTCAAAATAAATATTCAAATATTTTATTTTTCTTAGCAATGAAATGCAACGACATTACCAACAAATTTAAAAATCGAAATATTGCGTTTTTGCAATTTTAGAATTTTAATGTTTGTTAGGGATAAATGTATTGTCAAAAATCTGTTCACTTAAAATTTTGCAACTTTCTTAATTGTCTCCTTTGCCTCAAGGCAATTTGAAATGATTTATATAATTTTTGTTATCAAACATATTACTTGTGAATAAGAAAAAGCAATGGACTCTAATAAGAAGTTTCCCTACTCCTATCTATAGATATATACTTCATACAACATAGAAGCTTCAAATTGCTATTTATCATATGCATCCAATAAAGTGTATTTTTATACAATTGGGTTCATTACTTGTATTTTTATTCAATTAAAATATTCAAACATTATATTTTTCCCAGCAATCAAATGCAACGACATTTCCAAGAAATTTAAAAATCGAAATATTGCGTTTTCGCAATTTTAGAATTTTAAAGTCTGCTAGGGATAAATGTCTTGTCAATAATCTGTTGACTTAAAATTTTGCAACTTTCTTAATTCTCTCCTTTGCCTCAAGGCAATTTGAAATGATTTATATAAATTTTGTTATCAAACATATTACTTATGAAAAAGTAAAAGGTATGGACTCTAATAAGACGTTTCTCCACTCCTATCTATAGTTATATGCTTGATACAACATTGAAACTTCATATTGCAATTTATAATATTCATCCAGTAAAGTGTATTTTGTACAATTGAGTCCATTACTTGTATTTTTTTTCAAAATAAATATTCAAATATTACATTTTTCTCTGCAATCAAATGCAACGACATTTCCAAGAAATTTAAAAATCGAAATATTGCGTTTTTGCAATTTTAGAATTTTAAAGTCTGCTAGGGATAAATGTCTTGTCAATAATCTGTTGACTTAAAATTTTGCAACTTTCTTAATTCTCTCCTTTGCCTCAAGGCAATTTGAAATGATTTATATAATTTTTGTTATCAAACATATTACTTATGAAAAAGTAAAAGGTATGGACTCTAATAAGACATTTCTCCACTCCCATCTATAGTTATATGCTTGATACAACATTGAAACTTCATATTGCAATTTATAATATTCATCCAGTAAAGTGTATTTTGTACAATTGAGTCCATTACTTGTATTTTTTTTCAAAATAAATATTCAAATATTACATTTTTCTCTGCAATTAAATGCAACGACATTAACAACAACTTTAAAAATTGAAATATTACATTTTTTCAATTTTAGAATTTTAAAGTCTGCTAGGGATAAATGTCTTACCAATAATCTGATGACTTAAAATTATGCAACTTTCTTAATTTTCTTATTAGCCTCAATGCAATTTGAAATGATTTATATAATTTTTGTTATCAAACATATTACATATGCAAAAGAAAAAGCAATGGACTCTAATAAGAAGTTTCCCCACTCCCATCTATAGATATATCCTAGATACAGCATTGAAGCTTCAGATTGCTATTTATAATATTCATCCAGTAAAGTGTCTTTTATACAATTGGGTCCATTACTTGTATTTTTGTTCAAAATAAATAGTCAAATATTATATTTTTCTCAGCAATGAAATGCAACGACATTACTAACAAATTTAAAAATTGAAATATTGCATTTTTGCAATTTTAGAATTTTAAAGTCTACTTGGAATTAATGTCTTGTCAATAATCTAATGACTTAAAATTATGCAACTTTCTTAATTGTCACATTTGCCTCAATGCAATTTGAAATGATTTAAAAAATTTGTGTTATCAAACATATTACTTATGAAAAAGTAAAAGCAATGGACACTAATAAGAAGTTTCCCCACTCCCATCTATAGATATATCTTGGATACAACATTATAGCTTCAAATTGCTATCTATAATATTCATCCAGGAAAGTGTATTTTATGCAATTGGGTCCATAACTTGTATTTTTATTCAGTTAAAATATTCAAATATTACATTTCTCTCAGCAATCAAAAGCAACGCCATTAACAACAAATTTAAAAATCGAAATATTTTGCTTTTGCAATTTTAGAATTTTAAAGTCCACTAAGGATAAATCTCTTGTCAATAATCTATTGACTTAAAATTTTGAAACTTTCTTAATTGTCACATTTGCCTCAACACAATTTGAAATGATTTATGTAATTTTTGTTATCAAACATATTACTTGTGAAAAAGAAAAGGAAATGGACTCTAATAAGAAGTTTCCCTACTCCTATCTATAAATATATGCTTTATACAACATTGAACCTTGAAATTGCTATTTATAATATGCATCCAGTAAAGTGTATTTTTATACAATTTGGTTCATTACTTGTATTTTTGTTCAATTAAAATATTCTAATATTATATTTTTCCGAGCAATCAAATGTAACGACATTTCCAAGAAATTTAAAAATCAAAATATTGCGTTTTTGCAATTTTAGAATTTTAAAGTCTGCTAGGGATAAGTGTCTTGTCAATAATCTGTTGACTTAAAATTTTGCAACTTTCTTAATTGTCTCCTTTGCCTTAATGCAATTTGAAATGATTTATATTATTTTTGCTATCAAACATATTACTTATGAAAAATTAAAAGTAATTGACTCTAACAAGACGTTTCTCCACTCCCATCTATAGATATATGCTTGATAGAACATTGAAACTTCATATTGCTATTTATAATATGCATCTAGTAAAGTGTACTTTTATACAACTGGGTTCATTACTTGTATTTCTGTTTAATTAAAATATTCAAATATTATATTTTTCTCAGCAATCAAATGCAACGTCATTAACTACAAATTTAAAAATCGAAATATTGTGTTTTTGCAGTTTTAGAATTTTAAAGTCTGCCAGGAATAAATGTCTTGTCAATAATCTGTTGACTTAAAATTTTGCAACTTCCTTAATTGTCTCCTTTCCCTCAAGGCAGTTTGAAATGATTTATAAAATTTTTGTTATCAAACATATTAGTTATGAAAAAGTAAAAGCTATGGACTCTAATAAGACATTTCTCCACTCCCATCTATAGATATATGCTTGATACAACATTGAAGCTTCATATTACTATTTATAATATTCATCAAATAAAGTGTATTTTGTACAATTGAGTCCATTACTTGTATTTTTGTTCAAAATAAATATTCAAATATTATATTTTTCTTAACAATTAAATGCAACGACATTAACAACAACTTTAAAAATTGAAATATTACATTTTTTCAATTTTAGAATTTTAAAGTTTGCTAGGGATAAACGTCTTGCCAATAATCTGATAACTTAAAATTATGCAACTTTCTTAATTGTCATATTTGCCTCAATGCAATTTGAAATGATTTATATAATTTTTGTTATCAAACATATTACTTCAGAAAAAGAAAAAGCAATGGACTCTAATAAGAAGTTTCCCCACTCCCATCTATAGATATATCCTGGATACAACATTAAAGCTTCAAATTGTTATTTATAATATTCATCCAGTAAAGCGTATTTTATACAATTGGGTCCATAACTTGTATTTTTGTTCAGTTAAAATATTCAAATATTATATTTTTCTCAGCAATCAAATGCAACGACATTAACAACTAATTTAAAAATCGAAATATTGCGTTTTTGCAACTTTAGAATTTTAATGTTTGCTAGGGATAAATGTCTTGTTAAAAATCTGTTGAGTTAAAATTTTGCAACTTTCTTAATTGTCTCCTTTGCCTCAAGGCAATTTGAAATGATTTATATAATTTTTGTTATCAAACATATTACTTTTGAAAAAGCAAAAGTGATGGACTCTAACAAGACGTTTCTCCACTCCCATCTATAGATATATCCTGGATACAACATTAAAGCTTCAAATTGTTATTTATAATATTCATCCAGTAAAGCGTATTTTATACAATTGGGTCCATAACTTGTATTTTTGTTCAGTTAAAATATTCAAATATTATATTTTTCTCAGCAATCAAATGCAACGACATTAACAACTAATTTAAAAATCGAAATATTGCGTTTTTGCAACTTTAGAATTTTAATGTTTGCTAGGGATAAATGTCTTGTTAAAAATCTGTTGAGTTAAAATTTTGCAACTTTCTTAATTGTCTCCTTTGCCTCAAGGCAATTTGAAATGATTTATATAATTTTTGTTATCAAACATATTACTTTTGAAAAAGTAAAAGTGATGGACTCTAACAAGACGTTTCTCCACTCCCATCTATAGATATATGCTTGTTACAACATAAAAGCATCATATTGCTATTTATAATATTCATGCAGTAAAGTGTATTTTGTATAATTAAATCCATTACTTGTATTTTTGTTCAAAATAAATATTCCAATATTATATTTTTCTCAGCAATTCAATGCAACGACATTAACAACAATTTTAAAAATCGAAATATTGCTCTTTTGCAATTTTAGAATTTTAATTTTAAAGTCTGCTAGTGGTAAATGTCTTGTCAATAATCTGTTGACTTAAAATTTTGCAACTTTCTTAATTGTCTCCTTTGCCTCAATGCAATTTCAAGTAATTTATATAATTTTTGTTATCAAACATATTACTTGTGAAAAAAAAAAACAATGGACTCTAATAAAAAGTTTCCCTACTCCCATCAATAGATATATGCTTCATACAACATTGAAGTTTCAAATTGCTATTTATAATATTCATCCATTAAAGTGTATTTTATACAATTGGGACCATTACTTGTATTTGTTTTCAATTAAAATATTCAAATATTATATTTTTCTCAGCAATCAAATGCAACGTCAATAAAAACAAATTTAAAAATTGAAATATTGTGTTTTTGGAATTTTAGAATTTTAAAGTCTGCTAGGGACTTAAAATTTTGCAACTTTCTTAATTGTCACATTTGCCTCAATGCAATTTGAAATGATTTATATAATTTTTGTTATCAAACATATTACTTGTAAAAAGGAAAAGGCAATGGACTCTAGTAAGAAGTTTCTTTACTCTTATCTATAGATATATGCTTCATACAACATTGAAGCTTGAAATTGCTATTTATAATATGCATCCAGTAAAGTATACTTTATACAATTGAGTTCATTACTTGTATTTTTGTTCAATTAAAATATTCAAATATTTTATTTTTGCCAACAATCAAAAGCAACGACATTAACAACAAATTTAAAATTCGAAATATTGCTTTTTTGCAATTTTAGAATTTTAAAGTCTATTAGGGATAAATGTCTTGTCAATAATCTATTGACTTAAAATTTTGCAACTTTCTTAATTGTCTCCTTTGCCTCAATGCAATTTGAAATAATTTATATAATTTTTGTTATGAAGCATATTACTTGTGAAAAAGAAAAAGCAATGGACTCTAATAAAAAGTTTCCCTACTCCCATCAATAGATATATGCTTCATACAACATTGAAGTTTCAAATTGCTATTTATAATATTCATCCATTAAAGTGTATTTTATACAATTGAGACCATTACTTGTATTTTTGTTCAATTAAAATATTCAAATATTATATTTTTCTCAGCAATCAAATTTAAAAATTGAAATATTGCGTTTTTGGAACTTTAGAATTTTAAAGTCTGCTAAGGACTTAAAATTTTGCAACTTTCTTAATTGTCATATTTGCCTCAACGCAATTTGAAATGATTTATATAATTTTGTGTTATCAAACATATTACTTGTAAAAAAGAAAAGGCAATGGTCTCTAATAAGAAGTTTCCCTACTCCTATCAATAGATATATGTTTCATACAACATTGAAACTTGAAATTGCTATTTATAATATGCATCCAGTAAAGTGTATTTTATACAATTGAGTTCATTACTTGTATTTTTGTTCAATTAAAATATTCAAATATTTTATTTTTGCCAACAATCAAAAGCAACGACATTAACAACAAATTTAAAAATCGAAATATTGCTTTTTTGCAATTTTAGAATTTTAAAGTCTGTTAGGGATAAATGTCTTGTCAATAATCTGTTGACTTAAAATTTTGCAACTTTCTTAATTGTCTCCTTTGCCTCAATGCAATTTGAAATAATTTATATAATTTTTGTTATCAAACATATTACTTATGAAAATGTAAAAGCAATGGACTCTAATAAGAAGTTTCCCCACTCCCATCTATAGATATATCTTGGATACGACATTGAAGCTTCAGATTGCTATTTATAATATTCATCCAGTAAAGTGTATTTTATACAATTGGATCCATTACTTGAATTTTTGTTCAGTTAAAATATTTAAATATTATATTTTTCTCAGCAATCAAATACAATGACATTAACAACAAATTTAAAAATAGAATGATTGCGTTTTTGCAATTTAAGAATTTTAAAATCTGCTAGGGATAAATGTTTTGTCAATAATCTGTTGACTTAGAATTTTGCAACTTTCTTAATTGTCTCCTTTGCCTCAATGTAATTTGAAATGATTTATAAAATTTTTGTTATCAAGCATATTACTTATGAAAAAGAAAAAGCAATGGACTCTAATAAAAGGTTTCACTACTCCCATCTATAGATATATGCTTCATACAACATTGAAACATCAGATTGCTATTTATAATATGCATCCAGTAAAGTGTATTTTATACAATTGGGTTCATTATTTGTATTTTTGTTCTATTAAAATATTATATTTTTCTCAGTAATCAAATGCAACGACATTACCAACAAATTCAAAAATCGAAATATTGCGTTTTTGTGATTTTAGAATTTTAAAGTCTGCTAGGGATAAATGTCTTGTCGATAAGCTGTTGACTTAAAATTTTGCAACTTTCTTAATTGTCTCCTTTGTCTCTAGGCAATTTGAAATGATTTATATAATTTTTATTATCAAACATATTACTTGTAAAAAAGAAAAAGCAATGGACTCTACTAAGAAGTTTCCCTACTCCCATCTATAGATATATGCTTCATACAACATTGAATTTTCAAATTGCTATTTATAATATGCATCCAATAAAGTGTATGTTATACAATTGGGTTCATTACTTGTATTTTTGTTTTATTAAAATGTTCAAATATTATATTTTTCTTAACAATCAAATGCAACGAGATTACCAACAAATTTAAAAATCGAAATATTGCGTTTTAGCAATTTTAGAATTTTAAAGTCTGCTAGGGTTTAATGTCTTGTCAATAATCTGTTGACTTAAAATTTTGCAACTTTCTTAATTGTCTCCTTTGCCTCAATGCATTTTGAAATGATTTATATAATTTTTGTTATCAAACATATTACTTGTGAAAAAGAAAAAGTAATGGACTCTAATAAGAGGTTTCCCTACTCCTATCTATAGATATATACTTCATGAAACATTGAAACACCAGATTGCTATTTATAATAAGCATATAGTAAAGTGTATTTTATACAATTAGCTTCATTACTTGTATTTTTGTTCTATTAAAATGTTGAAATATTATATTTTTCTCAGCAATTCAATGCAACAACATTACCAACAAATTTGAAAATCAAAATATTGCGTTTTTTGCGATTTTAGAATTTTAAAGTCTACTAGGGATAAATGTCTTGTCAATAATCTGTTGACTTAAAATTTTGCAACTTTCTTAATTGTCTACTTTGCGTCAACACAATTTCAAAAGATTTATATAATTTTTGTTATCAAACATATTACTTGTAAAAAAGAAAAAGCAAAGGACTCTAATAAGATGTTTCCCTACTCCCATCTATTGATTTATGCTTGATACAACATCGAAGTTTCAGATTGCTATTTATAATATTCATCCAATAAAGTTTATTTTATACAATTGGGTTAATTACTTGTATTTTTGTTCAATTAAATTATTCAGATATTATATTTTTCTCAGCAATCAAATGCAACGATATTAACAACAAATTTAAAAATCGAAGTATTGCATTTTTGCAATTTTAGAATTTTAATGTCTGCTAGGGATAAATGTCTTGTCAATAATCTGTTGACTTAAAATTTTGCAACTTTCTTAATTGTCTCCATTGCCTCAATGCAATTCGAAATGATTTATAAAGTTTTTCTTTTCAAACATATTACTTAAAAAAAGTAAAAGTAATGGACTTGAATAAGAAGTTTCCCCACTCCCATCTATTGATATATTCTTGATGCAACATCGAAGTTTAAGATTGCTATTTATAATACTCATCCAGTAAAGTGTATTTTATACAATTGGGTCCATTACTGATATTTTTGTTCAATTACATTATTCAAATATTATATTTTTCTCAGCAATCAAATGCAACGACATTAACAACAAATTTCAGAATCAAAATATTGCATTTTTGCAATTTTAGAATTTTAATGTCTTGTAAGGATAAATGTCTTATCAATAATCTATTGACTTAAAATTTTGCAACTTTCTTAAGTGTCTCCTTTGCCTCAATGCAATTTGAAATGATTTATATAATTTTTGTTATCAAACATATTACTTCTGAAAAAGAAAAAGCAATGGACTCTAATAAGAAGTTTCCCTACACCCATCCATAGATATATGCTTCATACAACATTAAAACTTCATATTGCTATTTATGATATGCATCCAGTAAAGTGTATTTTATACAATTGGGTTCATTACTCGTATTTTTGTTCTATTAAAATATTCAAATATTATATTTTTCTCACCAATCAAATGCAACGACATTACCAACAAATTTAAAAATCAAAATATTGTATTTTTGCGATTTTAGAATTTTAAAGTCTGCTAAGGATGAAAGTCTTGTCAATAATCTGTTGACTTAAAATTTGGCAACTTTCTTAATTGTCTCCTCTCCCTCAATGTAATTTGAAATGATTTATATAATTTTTTTTATCAAACATATTACTTGTAAAAAAGAAAATGCAATGGACTTTAATAAGAAGTTTCTCTACTCCCATCTATAGATATATGCTTCATACAACATTGAAGCTTGAAATTGCAATTTATAATATGTATCTAGTAAAGTATATTTTATACAATTGGCTTCACTACTTGTATTTTTGTTGAATTAAAATATTCAAATATTATATTTTTCTCAACAGTCAAATGCAACGATATTACCAACAAATTAAAAAATCGAAATATTGTGTTTTTTGCGATTTTAGAATTTTAAAGTCTTTTAAGGATAAATGTCTTGTCAATAATCTGTTGACTTAAGATTTTGCAACTTTCTTAATTGTCTCCTGTGCCTCAATGCAATTCGAAATGATTTATAAAGTTTTTCCTTTCAAACATATTACTTAAAAAAAGTAAAAGTAATGGAGTTTAATAAGAACTTTCCCCACACCCATCTATTGATATATGCTTGAAACAACATCGAAATTTCCGATTGGTATTTATAATATTCATCTAGAAAAGTGTATTTTATACAATTGGATCCATTGCTTGTATTTTTGATCAATTAAAATATTTAGATATTATATTTTTCTCAACAATCAAATGCAACGACATTACCAATAAATTTAAAAGTCGAAATATTGTGTTTTGTGATTTTAGAATTTTAAAGATTGCTAGGGATAGATGTCTTGCCAATAATTTGTTGACTTAAAATTTTGCAACTTTCTTCAATGTCTCATTTGTCTCAATGCAATTNATCTATCGATATATGCTTATACAACATTGAAAGTTTCAGATTGCTATTATATAATATTCATCCAGTAAAGTGTATTTTATATAATTGGTCTATTATTTTATTTTTGTTCAATTTAAATATTCAAATATTATATTTTCTCAGCAATCAAATGCAACGACATTAACAACAAAATTAAAAATCAAAATATTGCATTTTTGCAATTTTAGGATTTGAAAGTCTGCTAGGATAATTGTCCTATCAATAATCTGTTGACTTAAAATTTTGCAACTTTCTTAATTGTCTCCTTTGCCTCAATGCAATTCAAACTGATTTGTATAGTTTTTCTTTTTCAAACATATTACTTAAAAAAGTAAAAGTAATGGACTTTAATAAGAGTTTCCCCACTCCCATCTATGGATATATGCTTGATACAACATTGAAGCTTCAGATTGTTATTTATAATATTGATCCAATAAAGTGTATTTTATACAATTGGGTCCATTATTTGTATTTTTGTTTAATTAAAATATTCAAATATTATATTTTTCTCACAATCAAATGCAACGACATTAACAACAAATTTAAAAATCAAAATATTGTGTTTTGCAATTTTAGAATTTAAAGTCTGCTAGGGATAATTGTCTTTCAATAATCTGTTGACTTAAAATTTTGCAACTTTCTTAATTGTCTCCTTTGCCTCAATGCAATTCGAACTGATTTATATAGTTTTCTTTTCAAACATATTACTTAAAAAAAGTAAAAGTAATGGACTCTAATAAGAAGTTTCCCCACTCCCATCTATAGATATATGCTTGGACAACATTGAAGCTTCAATTGTTATTTATAATATTGATCCAGTAAAGTGTATTTTATACAATTGGGTCCATTATTTGTATTTTTGTTTAATTAAAATATTCAAATATTATATTTTTCTAGCAATCAAATGCAACGACATTAACAACAAATTTAAAAATCAAATATTGCGTTTTTGCAAATTTAGATTTTAAAGTCTGTAGGGATAATTGTCTTGTCAATAATCTGTTGACTTAAAATTTTGCAACTTTCTTAATTGTCTCCTTTGCCTCAATGCAATTCGAACTGATTTATATAGTTTTTCTTTTCAACATATTACTTAAAAAAGTAAAAGTAATGGACTCTAATAAGAAGTTTCCCCACTCCCATCTATCGATATATGCTTGATACAACATTGAAACTTTAGATTGCTATTTATAATATTCATCCAATAAAGTGTTTTTTATACAATTGGGTCCATTACCTATATTTTTGTTCAATTAAAATATTCAAATATTATATTTTTCGAGCAATCAAATGCAACGACATTAACAACAAATTTAAAAATCAAAATATTGCGTTTTTGCAATTTTAGAATTTGAAAGTTTGCTAGGGATAATTGTCCTATCAATAATCTGTTGACTTAAAATTTTGCAACTTTCTTAATTGTCTCCTTTGCCTCAATGCAATTGAACTGATTTATATAGTTTTCTTTTCAAACATATTACTTAAAAAGTAAAAGTAATGGACTCTAATAAGAAGTTTCCCTACTCCCATCTATAGATATATGCTTGATACAACATTGAAGATTCAGATTGTTATTTATAATATTAATCCAGTAAAGTGTATTTTATAAATTGGGTCCATTACTTGTATTTTTGTTTAATTAAAATATTCAAATATTATATTTTTCTTAGCAATCAAATGCAACGACATTAACAACAAATTTAAAAATCAAAATATTGCCTTTTTGCAATTTTAGAATTTTAAAGTCTGCTAGGGATAAATGTCTTGTCAATAATCTGTTGACTTAAAATTTTGCAACTTTCCTAATTGTCTCCTTTGTCTCAATGCAATCGAACTGATTTTATAAAATTTCTTTTCAAACATATTACACAAAAAAAAGTAAAAGTAATGGACTCTAATAAGAAGTTTCCCCACTCCCATCTATAGATATATGCTTGATACAACATTGAAGCTTCAGATTGTTATTTATAATATTGATCCAGCAAAGTGTATTTATACAATTGGGTCCATTATTTTGTATTTTGTTTTAAAATATTCAAATATTATATTTTTCTCAGCAATCAAATGCAACGACATTAACAACAAATTTAAAAATCAAAATATTGCCTTTTTGCAATTTTAGAATTTAAAGTCTGTTAGGGATAAATGTCTTGTCAATAATCGTTTGACTTAAAATTTTGCAACTTTTTAATTGTCTCCTTTGCCTCAATGATTTGAAATGATTTATATAATTTTTGTTATCAAACATATTACTGTGAAAAAGAAAAAGTAATGGACTCTAATAAGAAATTTCCCTACTCCCATCTATAGATATATGTTTCATACAACAATGAAGCTTTATATTGCTATTTATAATATGCATCCAGTAAAGTGTATTTTATACAATTGGGTTCATTACTTGTATTTTTGTTCAATTAAAATATTCAAATATTATATTTTTCTCAGCAATCAAATGCAACGACATTACAACAAATTTAAAAATCGAAATATTGCATTTTTGCAATTTTAGAATTTTAAAGTCTGCTGGGGATAAATGTCTTGTCAATAATCTGTTGACTTAAAATTTTGCAACTTTCTTAATTGTCTCCTTTGCTTCAATGCAATTTGAAATGATTTATATAACTTTTGTTATCAAACATATTACTTTAAAAAAGAAAAAGCAATGGACTATATAAGAAGTTTCCCCTACTCCCATCTATAGATATATGCTTCATACAACATTGAAGTTTTCAGATTGCTATTTATAATATGCATCCAGTAAAGTGTATTTTATACAATTTGGTTCATTACTTGTATTTTTGTTCAATTAAAATATTCAAATATTATATTTTTCTCAGTAATCAAATGCAACGACATTACCAACAAATTTAAAAATCAAAATATTGCGTTTTTGCAATCTTAGAATTTTAAAGTCTACTAGGGATAAATGTCTTGTCAATAATCTGTTGACTTAAAATTTTGCAACCTTCTTAATTGTCTCTTTGCCTTAATGCAATTCAAAATGATTTATATAGTTTTTCTTTTCAAACATATTACTTATGAAAAAGTAAAAGTAATGGACTCTAATAAGAAGTTTCCCACTCCCATCTATAGATATATGCTCAATACAACATTGAATCTTCAAATTATTATTTATAATATTCATCAAGTAAAGTGTATTTATACAATTGGATCCATTACTTGTATTTTTGTTCAATTAAAATATTGAAATATTATATTTTCTCCGCAATCAAATGCAACAACATTAAAACAAAATTAAAAATCGAAATATTGCATTTTTGCAATTTTAGAATTTTAAAGTCTGCTAGGGATAAATGTCTTGTCAATAATCTGTTGACTTAAAATTTTGCAACTTTCTTAATTGTCTCTTTTGCCTCAATGCAATTTGAAATGATTTATATAATTTTGTTATCAAACATATTACTTGTGAAAAAGAAAAAGCAATGGACTCAATAAGAAGTTTCCCTACTCCCATCTATAGATATATGCTTCATACAACATTGAAGCTTCAGATTGCTATTTATATATATATCCAAAAAGTGTATTTTATACAATTGGGTTCATTACTTGTATTTTTGTTCAATTAAAATATTCAAATATTATATTTTTCTCAACAATCAAATGAACGACATTACCAACAAATTTAAAAATAGAAATATTGTGTTTTGCAATTTTAGAATTTTAAATTCTGCTAGAGATAAATGTCTTGTCAATAAACTTTGACTTAAAATTTTTGCAACTTTCTTAATTGTCTTCTTTGCCTTAAACAATTTGAAATGATTTATAGATATATGCTTGATACAACATAGAAGTTTCAGATTGCTATTTTATAATATTCATCCAATAAAGTGTATTTTATACAATTGGGTCCATTACTTGTATTTTTGTTCAATTAAAATATTAAATATTATATTTTTCTCAGCAATCAAATGCAACGACATTAACAACAAATTAAAAAATCCAAATATTGAGTTTTTGCAATTTTAGAATTTTAAAGTCTGCTTGGGATAAATGTCTTGTCAATAATCTATTGACTTAAAATTTTGCAACTTTCTTAATTGTCACATTTGCCTCATGCAATTTGAAATGATTTATATAATTTTTGTTATCAAACATATTACTTGTGAAAAAGAAAAGCAATGGACTCTAATAAGAAGTTTCCCTACTCCCATCTATAGATATATGCTTCATACAACATTGAAACTTCAGATTGCTATTTATAATATGCATCCAGTAAAGTGTATTTTATACAATTGGTTCATTACTTGTATTTTTGTTCTATTAAAATATTCAAATATTATATTTTTCTCAACAATCAAATGCAACGACATTACCAACAAATTTAAAAATCAAAATATTGCGTTTTTGTGATTTTAGAATTTTAAAGTCTGTTAGGGATAAATGTCTTGTCAATAATCTGTTGATTTAAAATTTTGCAACTTTCTTAATTGTCTCATTTGCCTCAATGCAATTTGAAATGATTTATATAGTTTTTCTTTTCAAACATATTACTTATAAAAAGTAAAAGTAATGGACTTAATAAGAAGTTTCCCCACTCCCATCTATAGATATATGCTTGATACAACATAAAGTTTCAGATTGCTATTTATAATATTCATCCAGTAAAGTGTTATTATACAATTGGGTCCATTACTTGTATTTTTGTTCAATTAAAATATTAAATATTATATTTTTCTCAGCAATCAAATGCAACGACATTAACAACAAATTTAAAAATCCAAATATTGTGTTTTTGCAATTTTAGAATTTTAAAGTCTGCTTGGATAAATGTCTTGTCAATAATCTGTTGACTTAAAATTTTGCAACTTTCTTAATTGTCTCCCTTGCCTCAATGCAATTTGAGATGATTTATATATTTTGTTATCAAACATATTACTTATGAAAAAGTAAAAGAATGGCTCTAATAAGAAGTTTCTCCACTCCCATTTATAGATATATGCTTGATATAAACATAGAACTTCAGATTGCTATTTATAATATTCATCTAGTAAAGTGTATTTTATACAATTGGGTCCATTACTTGTATTTTTGTTCAATTAAAATATTCAAATATTATATTTTTCTCAGTAATCAAATGCAACAACATTACCAACAAATTTTAAAATCAAAATATTGCGTTTTGCAATTTTAGAATTTTAATGTCTGCTAGGGATAAATGTCTCCTTAATAATCTGTTGACTTAAAATTCTGCAACTTTTTAATTGTCTCATTTGCCTCAATGCAATTCGAAATGATTTATATAGTTTTGCTTTTCAAACATATTACTTGTGAAAAAGAAAAAGCAATGGACTATAATAAGAAGTTTCCCTACTCCCATCTATAGATATATGCTTCATACAACATTGAAACTTCAAATT